>QNUK01001078.1:0-50000 GCA_013621035.1 Clarias magur | reverse complement strand
TGTAACATGTGAACTCCATATCCCACAATGCACCTGCTTATAACCCGTGACCCCTCCCTCCCCCAGGCATACTCTGTGTACGACGAGGAGATCGGCTACTGTCAGGGCCAGTCCTTCCTCGCCGCGGTGCTGCTGCTACATGTGAGTCACATGACCAGGTGCTGGGAATTCTGGGAAATATAGATTTATTGGATTGATCATCATGGAGTAGTGTTTACACAGCTGGGTCGCTTCAGCACAAAAGAAAAAAACACACAAAACACAACCAGGGACATGAGATCCAGATGTTCTCCAGCTGTTTGTCCTCACTGCAATTGCTAACCGTGTCAGGGATGGAGAAAATAATGCTGTTTGAAATGTGTGTGTGTGTGTGTGTGTGTGTGTGTGTGTGTGTGTGTGTGTGTGCGCGTGTGTGTCCAGATGCCAGAGGAGCAGGCGTTTAGCGTTCTGGTGAAGATCATGTTTGACTACGGTCTCAGGGAACTCTTCAAACAGAACTTTGAAGACCTACACTGCAAGTTCTTTCAGCTGGAGAGACTCATGCAGGTGTGTGTGTGTGTGTGTGTGTGTGTGTGTGTGTGTGTGTGTGTGTGTGTGTGTGTTAAAGCAGGATTAAGGAATTATTTCTGTGACATTCATGGAAGGAGTATTTTTTTTTCTTTAGTTCATCTGAATATTAATTTTTTTAACCGTGTGTGTGTGTGTTTATTCTGAATACTAAAAATGATATTACCGACCCCCCTCCCCTCCCCCCAGCCCTGTATTTCAACACGTTGTGTGTTTAAGCTTTTTGTGAAGCAGTGTGTTTATTTATTATTATTTTTTTATATTCCTCTCTCTCTCTCTCTCTCTCTCTCTCTCTTTCTCTGCAGGAATACATTCCAGATTTGTACACACACTTCCTAAGTATAGGTTTGGAGGCGCACATGTACGCCTCCCAGTGGTTCCTCACGCTCTTTACAGCCAAGTTTCCTCTCTACATGGTGTTTCACATCATCGACCTGCTGCTGTGTGAGGTGCGACGCCGCGCTCGCTCAGAGATCATCACCGTCACTCATCAGTCGTTATTAATCACTGAGCCCAAGTGTAAAAAGTCTTTACCTCAATCTGTCTCTTCTCTCGTTTACAGGGGATCAGTGTCATATTTAATGTAGCTCTGGCACTACTGAAGGTAACACACACACACACACACACACACATCTATTGAATGAGCTGTTTTTAATGATTTATAACGATGACTTGTAAGATCCTTTTTCACGTTGAACTTGTTATAAACTTGTTCATTTACCTGGTCATTATAAAAAGTCATTATATATAGTAAGAAGTGAAGCGAAGTGTCGTAGCTGCAACAGTATTTTAATCGAACGTTCTCACTGTGGAGCAAGTTAAATAAAACTGCTGTAAAATTACACAAATGTAACAAAAAATCGCAATATTGCCACAGACTGTCACAGAAGTGAAATGTAGAAAGATTCTGTAACTATAACACACACACACACACACACACACACACACACACACACACAAGAAAACAAATCCCACCTGAACTGTGAGAAATAGATTGAAGGGGGAAAAAAGCACCACGAGTATTTTTGAACGTTCTTTAACGCTAATGAACAATTTCGCTACTGCAGGCATTACTATACAGTGGGCGGCGCCCCGGACCCGCCCGGACCGAGAGACCTGTCCTGTTTACACCCTGATGCCCTTCACAATAATCCATACAGCAGTAATCTAGATGGGCGTGGCTGTACGCATCACTTAATAGAGCCCAACAGCGCGGTAGTTTACCGTGTATAGACAGAGTGTGCAGAAGAAACAGGAACAAAAATGTGGCCTCCGTCAAGAAAAGGAAAGCAGACTATTAAAACTGATCCTCCACAGATGAATGTATGTTTATTCGTCATGCAGGAAGTTTAAAACCTCGGATGCTCTGAAACCATGGAGCTAATAACGGAAGCGCCACCATGAGGTAAAACACGGGTCGTTAGCGACCCGAACAGGGCGTGTAAAATACCCAGACTGCTACGCGCTCACATCAGAAGGTTTAGTAGAAGTGAAGTTATGAGCCGTCAAGTACCAGATTTTGTCGCAGCATCGCACAAAGCGGTCTGAACAGAATGTAATGAAACTCTTGCAATACTTGGAGATCTCTGCCTGAACCAGATTGTCTCGTATGTTTGAGACAAAAGTTTAATCTGCACCGTAAGTGAAATCACAATGCTGAGTAAAAGTGATGTTATGAACAGTTGTGTGTGGGATTTAATAATCTACTGTAAAATAATCTACCAATGCGCTACTGTCTCAATGTAAACAAACACCTGCACCAATAGATATTAATGAGAAAAGATAAAGTGAATATTTTGACTGGGATTAGTTCAGATTTTCACTTTGGCTGAAACAACAGCGCTGAAGTGGTAGAAGTGAATTTTAACCCGCTGGAGTCGTTTTAAGACAAAACTTCATCTTTATCCGATCGACTTTTTTGATTTCTTATCACAATAAATATTTTTTTTTTTCTGTTTTAAATTGTTGGCTTTGGACATTATCTCGCTTTACTTTTGCACTTTAGCAGCAGTATCATTAAAAAGTTTGTTTAAAGAGTAACTTGTCTCGTCTTTTTCTTTCCTTCAGACGTCGAAGGATGACCTTCTGCAGGCCGACTTCGAGGGAGCGCTGAAGTTTTTCCGTGTGCCCGTGCCCAAACGGTACCGCTCCGAAGAGAACGCCAAGAAGCTCATGGAGCTCGCCTGTAGCATGAAGGTAACTCACTACACTTTTAAGAGCTGTTACACTTTTGAATAAAAAAGTGAGGAATTTATGTTTATTATTTGGGAATTTCAGGAATTAAACGGCAACTTTGATTTGACTTTAGAATGTCTTGTAGATGTTATAATGTTTAAAATTATTATTTTTTAAAATTTATTAATATTTTTATGAAGTACTTCGCACAATTCTGTAGTCATGGACTCATATTTAATATTAATATTTAATATTTAGTCATATTGTAATGCAGTGGTTCACAGCGACCAGCAGAGGGCACTGTGGTGTAACGTTTGAGATTATCATCAATGATTAATATTATAATCATCTCAGATTTTGAGATTTTTCTGCAGTAAAGGAGTGTTGCATCTCTCTCTGTCTCCCTCTCTTTCTCTCTCTCTGTTTCTCTTACTTTATCATTTAAGATAACGAATATGTGACACATCTAAAAAATATCACACATTTAAAAAAAAATTCATTCTCATTATAAATTAATCAGTGAAGGTGTGGCATGAAGGACACTAATGATTACAAATGATCTGTTTATTAGTATTATTACAGTGTTTTTAATGTTTATTTTTGATCTAACTGTATATAAAAACTCATTCACGAGGCTGCACATTCTCTTTATGATTTCATTTAATTTAATAATTAGTTCTGTGGAAAAACAACAAATGTTATATTATTTTTAATGAAAATGAAAAAACTGAGCTAAACACATACAGTATGTACATTACTCGAAACTCTTTGATGTGCTTTTAAAATCACGTGCGGCTTTATGTATTAGTTGAAATTCCAAATGTATCTCTCTTTTTTTTTTTCCCTTGTGGAGGCGGGGCTTAATTGGGGCAGAGTGACACCGTTCCACACTGAGCGCTCAGTCGGTAGAGGACAGGCGACAGGATTAATGAGGTTCCTTCACCGGGTTCTCCGGCTTGGTTTACTCTTTATTGGAGTCAAGTTTCTGCTCCACTGAATTGTGACGAGCCACTTTATGTGGTTTGGGGTTATTTATTTATTTTTATTTATTTATTTATTTATTTTTGGACCTTACAATGGTGCAGATTGTCCAGGAGGTGGAGCTGGACCTGATCATTGCCAGCTCCACTTCCCCCTGGTTTTTGTTCTGCTCGGGTCGATCGGTATCAGGCACTGGACCGGAGAGAGGGAGGGAGAGGTGCAGATCCAGGACACTCTGAGACACTCGGGGGAGATTAGATCTGACACTTGGCTTATGAACGTCTTCAGGGCGACAAGGAATCTCTGGCTGAAGATCGAGGACTCTGGCTTCTCCTCCACCGTCTGCTGACTGTAAAATAAATGAATGAAGGAATGAATGAGGTCATGAACATAAATGTATACCTGATCCTTTAGGATGTGTCCATTAGTGTTAAAGAGTGACAGTGAGAGGACAGGGAGGAGACGGGGACGAGTGCGGGGGAGGTGTAGAGGGCGCTGCGCCGTCACCTGCAGCCTGATTCTGTCAGCTCACAGACTGCAGCAGGAGGCCAGGTGGCTGTGAAACTCATCTGCTGGAAGTCACAGGAGCACCAGGACAACAGCGAGGAACGCTCAAGGACACACACACACACACGCGCGCACACACACACACACACACACACACACACACACACACACACACACACACACTCTTAATGTGGCTCATATTTATAACCCAGGCTTCATGCTGCTAATGTCTGAGTGCAGAACCTCATCATGTGTGGACGCTTCTGTCTGCACTGCAGCAACGCCAGTCCTCACCGCTCCTGCGCCGGGCGCCAGGTTCACTAAAAATACCCAAAAATACACCGCAACAAAAAGCCCCGTTTCTGTCTCCACTTACTCTCTCCAGCCCAACCCCCCCCCCCACACACACACACCCTTGAAGCACTCAATAACTGTGCACTGAATGCACCGTCTGTGTTTAAAAAGTAATTCTAAACGGCCTCTTGTGAAACACATCATGTGAGGTTGCCAGGTCTGCGCAATAACATTCCAATGTGCGTCAGACTCCATAATCGTGGCTGTTGGTGCCAAATTTCCTAAATATCACATTTATAAAATGTTTCATTACAAACATCGTATATTTATAGTCTTGATAAATATTCAGTAGTCTGTTATTATTTATCATATAGATTGTACAGTGTAATAGACTGTACATGGTTTTTAAAAAGAAAATAAAAAAATTGTTTCTCACTTTTTTTTTTAGTTTTCAAAAATTGTTAACATATTTAATCTTAAGTATATGAAAATAAAATCCATCAGGTGACATTCAACATCAGATCCATCAAATAATATTCAGGCCCTTTAAATAGCTTCGTTATTAATTTAATTGTATCCAAGATTTCGGTTTCTTTGATGAGACATCACTAAGAACAGGAAGTTGTTTGATTGACACTCCACATCAAAAGTCCCTTTATACAGATAAAAAGAAATAACTGAAGTGTTATAAAAGCGATGTCTCAAAATATTAATATTTTAAACGGTTCTGAAGGTTCTGTGTTTCTGCAGGTTCACGAACAACACGAGCACTGATGTTTCACAAACATGAAATGTAATCATGGAAGGATAAAAGCAGGCATGATGTTTGTTTGTTGATTAATTAAAAATAAAATCGTTAGTGAATTTAGTGAGGATTAAAACACTAGGAGATGTAACTTTACAGATCGTTCTCATCTTCAACTTGAAAACAATCTCATCCTCACTTTTAAAGATTTTTAATAATAAACTTTAAAATAAGATTTTTTTGTGTAACTATTGAGTGAAGCTCAATTTATTAATATTTATTTTACTTGTTTGTTTATACTCGAGGGAATTAATCCAGATGAGTTATTTGAAGTATGCTGAACGGGTTTATAAAAATCTACAGGAACAAATATAACACTTAAATTTTTTTTTTTTTTTTTTTTAACAGAATTTAAAAGTACCAATTTATCTATCTATATTTATCTTTGTTTGTTGTTTGTTTATTATCTAAACCATGACGCATATATGCAGTGTACTTGGACATCTGGGTATTTGAATAACCACACCTGGCAGCGAGGCAGCTACACCAGCCCTCAGTTTAACATCCACAACACACACACACACACACACACACACACACACACACACACACACACACACACACACACACGCATGCACTAAGTATACATGGTGTTTACAGGGAGCCAGTAGGAACCACAGCTCTCTGCAAACAGCTAATTTACACGCTCATGAGTGTTTACGGCGCTCACCGCGATCCGTCTTAAACGTTCTGTTGCTGAAAACAGAGCAGCGGCTTGTCTTTAAATCGGGTTAGTCAACGAGAAAAGCTGCAGCGTGAGCCGCAGGAGTTATAAATACATCTCGGAGAGCTGAGTGTGGAGAATTACAGCCTCATGCACTGATTAGGGGTTTATTAAAACAGGAGCGTTCCAGTATTTTTTTTTTTTTTTTTTTTTAGGAGAGTTTTAGTTTTTATCTGCACAAGAATCTTTTAAAACGGCTCCAGTTTGGAGGAACAGTTCCACTTTGTCTCTTGCCAGGATCTGTGTACGGCTTTTATGAACCTTCTCGTTTAACTCTCATGTAACTTCTGAATACTGATGTGTGTAATGTCAGTATTAAACACTCACTGCACCTCTGAATACTGTGGTAATAATTATAATAATAATTATTATTATTGTTGTTGTTATTGTTATTAATAAAACCTGAGCAGATTGTGAGCTCGGTGTTCTTTATCAGATTTGTCTTCATGACAGAATGCAGTGCAGCCTGATACTCTGTTTAAGTTTTTTTATTTCCACAATCTGTCATTTCATCCAGTATAAAAATACCTGTGTGTGTGTGTGTGTGTGACAGATCAGTCAAAAGAAGCTGAAGAAGTATGAGAAAGAGTACCACATGATGCGAGAGCAACAGGAACAGCAAGAGGCGCCCATCGAGAGATATGAGGTAACAATCGTGTGTGTGTGTGTGTGTGTGTGTGTGTGTGTGTGTGTGTGAGAGAAACCAAGAAGTTCTCTGCATTGTGATCGCGCATTAGCATACACACTGTGTGACAGTAATGAGCAACACTGTGAGAGAAGTCTTGCCTTCTGGCTCAGAGGACGAGTGGAGCGACAGAGCGTTGTGTGTGTGTGTGTGAGAGAGAGAGTGTGTGTGTGTGATGGAGGGATCGCTGATGTCAGAGCTCCGCCCCTCCGCTCTCGGCCTCATCACCGCTCAGGAGAGCCAAACACACCAGAACCCGTTTCACTATTTTTATTTCTGCATTTCTGTCTTAAAATGAAAATATATTTACAGTTGTTAGTCTCTTGGGCGTGTAGTGTAACGGTTAGGGTCTGTTGAGTGTCTAGTGCACTAGTTGGGGTCTGTTGAGTGTCTAGTGCGTCTGTTATAATCCCCTGTATAACAGTGTGTTTATCTGAGTTCAGTATCTGGAGTATAAACCCAGCAGTACATATGAGTGATGCAGGTCTTACCTGATCAGTAGAGGTGTGTGTGTGTGTGTGTGTGAGTGTGTGGAGAGCACGTGGAGTTCAGGATTAACCCGAGTGTGTCGGTGTAACTGTGCTCAGTGTGTCGGTATGTGTGGTTTTAACAAGCACTCATGTCAAAGGTTGCTCTGTTTACTGGCATGGTTAACAATTACACACACACACACACACACACACACAGTCATAAGACGAGCAAGTCACACGCTCTGTGTTCTCTGGTCCACAGAGGGAGAACCGGCGTCTGCAGGAAGCCAACATGCGTCTGGAGCAGGAGAACGACGATCTCGCTCACGAGCTGGTCAGCAGTAAGATCTCCCTCAGGAAGGACCTGGACAACGTGAGCGTCTCGCACGCAGCGACATGTAAAGCCTCTCTGCTGTCCTGTTCTCACCCGTTAAAAAGTGTGTGTGTGTGTGTGGTCCAGGCGGAGGAGAAGGCTGACGCCCTAAACAAAGAGCTCCTCATCACGAAACAGAAACTGATCGACTCTGAGGATGAGAAGAGACGGCTGGAGGATGAAGCGGCGCAGGTCAGCTATACTGTACTATACTGAGACCATCACTCCATCACCGTCTGTATCATATACACACACACACACACACACACACTGTTTATCTGCTCCTTCTGCTCTGTAAAGCTTCATAACGGCTCTAATCTGAGGTGCTGCTTGTTAATTGGTGATTTTTGAGGTTGTTGACTCTAAATGAACGTCTCCTCTGCAGCAGAGCTCAGCTTTGGTCTTCATAAGAGCCTTTTTAAAAAAAAAAAAAAAAAAAAAAACTAAAGACCTGGGTTGAGGCCAAAACATGAAGAATAGAACAAGTTTTTGGATTGTGCTTTAAACTGCCACCGCTGATGCTGAAGCTCGACCACGCGGCCTGAGGTCGTGTTCCTAATTACTGCACAGACTCGTTTAAAGCGTATCAGGTCTCACACACACACACACACACACACACACACACACACACACACACACACACACACGTTTCTGCGGAGTCTGCGCTCTGTCCCTGTGTCTCTCTGACAGGTTCTGTCCAATTACTGACACACTGTGGGGGAATTGTGTCTGAGTGAGACAGAAACAGAGAGAGACAGAGCAAGAATGTGTGCGAGTGTAAGAAATAGGGAGCGTGTGTGAGCATGTGGTTGAGACTGATAGGTCAAGTGTATGTGATGGGGAGAGAGAAAGGGAGAAGAGTGTGTGTAAGAAAGTGTGTGTGTGAGAGAGACACTGCATGTCTGAGTGTGAGATTGTGTGTGAGGGAGTTTGTGTGTGTGTGTGAGAGAGATTGATGTCTGGTGATCTGCTTTTTAGATAAATCAGGATGAATCTCAGTGTTGGTTCCAGTTGATTATTTTGCCCTAACAGCGCCGCCTTGAGTGTTTTATTCCGCTTACACCCGCCTACAGCTAATGTAATGTTTAATCTTTTACTGTAAAATGATGCTTTTTATCCATTAACGATGGCATGAACCAGTTCGTTCTCGCCCTCACCTGGGTTTTAATAGAGCGCTGCTGAGTTCTGCGCTCTGATTGGTCAGGAGCTTTTGATTAATTCTCTACAACAGCAGCTCTGAGCGTAGTGCAGCTCGTCCCCATGGCAACAGCTGCTTCACCGATCACTCACGGCTTTTTGTGTTCTTACGTTTTACTTTGAGGGAATAAAGCCGGGCTGGAGAGGGAGTGTGTGTTTATAGCCACTATAACCTGTGTGTGTGTGTGTGTGTGTGTGTGTGTGTGTGGCCTCAGCTGAAGGAGATGTGTCGAAGAGAGCTGGACAAATCAGAGTCAGAGATCAAAAAGAACGGCTCCATCATCGGAGAATACAAACAGGTTAGCGCACACACACACACACACACACACACACACACACACACACACTCCCGCACGAACTCTCACACACACGCGCACTCACCCACAGTGTACAGGGCCCGTTTTCTCCTCCTCTTTTCTCTTCTCCTTCTTCATCTCTCCATCCTGTTTCTTTCTCCCTGTTTTGCCCGATCTCTCTTCTCGCCCTTTTCTCTTTCTTTATTTTTCTCTTTCTTTATTTTTCTCTTTCTTTCATTCTTCTTCTATTTATCTTTTTCACTCTCTCGTACCTTTTCAGTTGCTGTAGGAGTCTTTAACGAATAATGAATCTGATTGTACTGCGCTATTGCGTATTAATATTTAATATTAATATTATTCAGGATTATAAAAATGTTGCATTAAATATTAACTATATGAACAATAATGATAAGCGGAAAAATAAGAATATATATTAACATATTATATTGTTTTTATGCTCATGTTTATTTTACTGCAGGAGTTTAGTTTTGTCCATGTTTGTTTTTTATTTATTGTTTAACATTAAATTAATACATGTTGAGCTATGGAGAGTTTATGAAAAAGAAAGTTAAAGTATAGGGATATACTGCTCTATATGGATAGTGTGTGTGTGTGTGTGTGTGTGTGTGTGTGTGTGTGTGTGTGTGTGTGTGTGTGCGCGCGCGCTCACGATGAGACCTCAGTTCTGTAAAAAATAGTGCTTGTGTCCCTGTAGAGTTTCTTTAATAGGGCCTGCTGACAGTCTGATTCATGATCCAGAAGATAACCACACACACACACACACACACACACACACGTTTACACAAACCCGGTGGTGCAGTTTTAATAGGACAAAACTAAACGATACAAAACACGCGTATGTGGACAATTAACATGATGGTGCAGTGGTCCCACACACACACACACACACACACACACACACACACACACACACACACACACACACACACTCTCTCTCACCATTTGCTCACAGTCTGCCTCCTTAAAACACACTTAGAGTTATAAAGCAGTACATTCCTGTTCTCAGTGTTGGTGAGTAATAACACACAGACGTGCAGCAGGTTTTTTTGTTTGTTTGTTTGTTTTTTATAAAATATTTTTTTATTTTATAAATATCAGTATTATTATTTTTTTTATTCCAGATTTTATCATCATTCTAAACAGACTTGTTTAATAATTCATAACTGCAAACAGAAATCAGTTTAAAATAAAAAATCTCAGTCCAGCTTTCCAGCTTTTTAAGGAGAGACAGAGAGAGAAAGACTGAAAGCTTTTAAAGTCAGGAAGCTGAATGAGACTGTGACCTTCAGGCGGCCGCAGTGAGAAATGACTGGATACCAACTGCTGTAAAAAAGGAGGAAGAAGAAGAAACCACGCAGTTAAAGAGTGTGTGATGTGAAACATGTTTTGTTTTTTTTTTCTTCATTCGTAGGAGGTACAGTATATTAATCACGATGTCCTTCTGATGAAGCCCTTCTACGTTCATTAGCAGCCTGAGGACAAAAAAAAACAAAAACAGAAAGAAGTGACACGTTTGTGTGATAGACTCTCTGATAGGAAGCTGCATGGAGTGAAGTCTCGCACCAGGTGTTGGAGTAAACGTGTTGCGCGTCACACTAGCTGAGCTCGGACACGTGTGTTACCAGGCGAAAACAAAAACGTCTGCTCAATTTGGAATGGAATTTTTTTTTTATTCGTCTGTGAAAGTGAGGGTGTGTGTCGTGTGAAGTTAGCAGAGGATTGTGGGTAACGCAGTTAGTGAGAGACTGGTGGAGATGGAGACAGAACAGGACAGGTGGGGATTAATAAGATCCTGGAGAGACACAGTGAGACGGAGTGAGACGGAATAAATCACCACCGTGTGTGTCTTTAGACGTTCCTCTGATGACGCAACATAAATATTATCCTAAAATTAACTTTAACAGACTTTTAAATGATTAAATCTACATGTCTTTAAGTACATTGGCGAGGGTCTTAATCAAAATCTTGTTTGCGTGAAAGCAAACTTTAAAAAGCTTACAAAGTTATAAAGTTTACACACAGATGATCATCTTATATGAATTATCTCCAGGCTTCCCTTTTTTTTTTTTTTTTAAAGGCTGGACCTTTTTTATTTTAATGATCTTCTATTTTGTAATGGATAATTATTCAGACGTTTACTGTATGTGACATGATGAGGGTTAAAGTGTGTGACAAGGGGCGGGGCTAAAGGGATGATCAGATACACAATCTTTCTTTTTTTTTCTTTTTTTTTTTACATTTAAATGAGGTCAGGTTTTTATTTTGTTTATTGTTTGGTGAACAGGACGATGATACATGAGCAGCGATATATTTAATGTGTTGTATATCGTTTTAATAAATTCATCCTGAAATGCAGTTGATAAATTGAACCAACAAATTCTTAGCAGTTCTAGATTATTGATTTAGTAGATGATTTGTTGCTCTGATTTGGATGAAGCCAGCCTGCTGTCGTTAATTCCGTGTGTGTGTGTGTGTGTGTGTGTGTGTGTGTGCGCGTCTCAGATCTGCTCTCAGCTGAGTGAACGTCTTGAGAAACAGCAGACGGCTAACAAAGGAGAACTGGAGAAGATCCGGGTGAGTAACTCCTCACCATTTCATCCGCTACATAAACACGGCACCACATATTTATTTACCCAGACGCGTCTGATCTCTGTAGAGACGCAACGCTAACGAGAAACCGAGCTTCTGCAGCGAGCGATCCTACTGAGACTTTAAACTGATTATGACTGATGTAGGATGTGGCGTCTCACCCTGAGTGGGCGTGGTCATCAGCACTGCGGGTATTTTCTGAAAGGGCCAGGAAGCTTCTGATTCGTTCCCACAGGAGGAACCAGTACTTGGATCAGAGTATCATTATCCCCTAGATGGTTCCTGATGTACTTTTATAGTTCCTGTTCCAGAATCAGTGCTTTTTTTTTACAATTATTTTTGACAACAAACTGTTGACTTTTAAGTTCCTTGGCCTGTTGTGGGCGGAGCCTGAGATATAGAGCGTTGCCGATTGGTCAAATCTCTGTGGTTCCTTCTCAGAGTCGCAGTACAGTGTATTTTTACATGTAGGAGGTGTTTACACACTAAACACTGCAGATTAGACAAACATAAGCTTTATAAACTGACCAATCAGGAGTCTGTTTGCTTCCTGCTCTCTGAGCTGAGACTCTTATCTAAGGGGAGAGGTCCTCTAGGGGCGGGGCTTGTTGTATCCGAATGTTGCCAATTGGTGAAAATGTCCAACTTTGTAGCTTAAAAATCAGCCGTTTTTACATATTTTTGTCCAGGAGCTGTCGAGAATCTTTTAAGTTCCTGCTCGAGTCTTTTTAATGACCAGAGACTGTTGGGGGCGGAGCTTGAGATAAAAAAATAAATAATAATAATCATCACTGATTGGTCAGATACAGTATGAGTTTTTTTAGAACTATTTATTTCCTGTTCCAAAGACTTTTAGGGGCGGAGCTTAATGAACTACAGCTGATGTCTGTCTAATTAGCATTCAGGAACCACTTTTTTGTTTGTTTGTTTTTTTGGTTCCTGCTCCAGGCCTGTTTTTAAATTTCTCCTCCTGAATGTTCTTGGTTTCTCTTGTTGTGAAGATTGACACAGTGTATTCTCAACATTCATAAAATAAAATGTATTCATTGATGAAAAGTATTTGCATCCTTTGATTCAGTGTGCTACTGCTGAGTTTTTTTTTTTTTTTTTTTGCTTTATTCCTTTAACTTTGATGCCATGTTTTGTGACTTGAACACATCAGTGCTAAAGTTTCACAGACCTGATTATTCGATTTTATGTATTTTTCTTATTTTAACTAGAGTCGAGCAGAAAATGCAGTTTGTGTGCATCTGGTTTAAAAAGTTGCGTAAATTCTCACAAATCGCTATTCAGAGACTCAGTGTGAAGTGTCGCGTGCGTGAGAAGGGGCGGGTCTGATCTGAGAGTTTCAGCAGAGAGGCGGAGACTCTGAGCAGGAGATGATTTAGCGCTGGTTAATGAGGTGAGGAGTGAAGTGGAGAAGCTCTCGAGTAGACGACGGCCTCTTGATGGAGGACGCGCAAGTCAGACAGATTATTGGGCTGTCTGAAGACACACAGCGCGGACCGTGTGTGTGTGTGTGTGTGTGTGTGTGTGAGAGAGAGCGAGACAGTGGAGAGTGTACTGTATTTCTCCTGTGGAGATCATCTTCATCATCATCATCTTCATGCTGCTCGTGCTCCCACTGATGAGAAAAACATGGTGTTGAGTTCAGGGTGATTTTCTCTCTTTGTGCTTCTGCTCGCTGATAAAGAGCACGCAGTCAGACGGATTTACACCCATAACCCCCCGCTCTGTGTGTGTGTGTGTGTGTGTAGGTGAAGGTGGAGGGCTGTGAGAAGTGCAGCGCGCTCTTCAGTAAGGAGGGCCGTGTGAAGGCTGTGAGCGCTCCTAAAGAGCTGAGCGAGGACGAGACTGATGAGGAGAAAGAGGCTCTGCAGGTGCAGCTCAGGGAGATGGAGCTGGAACTCGCGCAGACCAAACTGCAGCTGGTGGAGGCCGAGTGCAAGATCCAGGTGACCAGACGCCCCGAGTGCTCACATACACGCGCGCACACACGCGCACACGCGTAAAGAGTGAGATGTAAAGAGTGAGACGGAGTCAAAACATTAAGAATTGAGATCTTTGGTGTACAAACATGGAACCGTTTGTTAGAGCACATCGCCATTAAAAGCAAAATGATCAACTGGATTTTATTTCATTTTAAACAACAATATAAACGTAACTGAACAACAAAAACAAATGAGTCACATAAGCAAAGAATTAGCAAAGATTCATAAAATCACATTGTTATGGCTGTTTGCAGTTGTTTCTCTGACCATTGATGATGATGATTATTATTATTATTATGTAAACATTCTGTGAGTTCTACATTGTCATCTCGTGACTCTCGTGTTCTAGTAGCAGTAAAATGTAGACGTCATTAAAAGTAACGATGACGGTCACACAGACCCAAAGTTGAGTTTAAATGTTAAATGTTTGCTAATGTGGATGCAGTGTTACACACCAGCTTTAGCTCTCAGTCTCAGTTTGTGTGTGTGTGTGTGTGTGTGTGTGTGTGTGTGTGTGTGTGTGTGTGTGTGTGTTTCAGGACTTGGCCCACCACTTGGCTCTGGCGCTGAACGAAGTGCAAGCGGCGAAAAAGACCTGGTTCAACCGAACGTTAAGCTCCATTAAGACGGTGACGGGAGCTCAGGGCAAAGAGACCACCTAAAGATCACGTCTGTCTGTCTGTCTGTCTGTCTGTCTGTCTGTCTGTCTGTGTGGTGAACCTCCACGGCACCAAAACAAACCTTTTATTATTATTATTTTTTTCTTTTTTGTAAAAAGGTCCTGATCTTTGCAGAGTGAAAACAAAACACACAGAATATACTAAAGCAACGGAGGCTTTAGCGCTAGGCTTTATACTACTGACACACACACACACACACACACACACACACACACACACACACACACACACATATTAACACAACACTCAAGCTACTGTTCTACTCCAGACTACTTGCACAACAAAAACAACAAACTAACAGCCTTCTTTAGGGAAGACAAGCTTTTATAATTTCCGTTTGATGATGAATTTATGTGAGCTTATAGAAAGTTAAGATGTTAGGTGTGTGTGTGTGTGTGTGTGTGTGTGTGTGTGTGTGTGTGTGTGTGTGTGTGTGCGCGCACATTTCCGCATGCGCACTAAAGGACCCTTGTGCCATTGACTGAGTGACCACACGGTGATCTTCATCATCACAGAAGAGAGACGAGGCAAAGAAGCACATTTTCATTATGAAGAAAAGTAATGGCACCCCTCTTTTGCTAGCGCGCGGCTTTCCAACACTAGCGACGTACACTAAAGGCAGAAGCGACGGTTTGAGAGAGAGAAAGTAGCGCAGGGTTTTTTTTTTTTTTCTCTCTCCTTTTCCAACGTAAAGGTACCATTAGTGATGTATATTTTTTTTTAAGTCGTAATATTTAATCTTTTGTATTTATAAAATGTTCCACGAGAGGAGAAACTCGGCGCCTCAGAGTCCACGCAGGAGAAGAGAGAAATACCAAGTCAAGTTTCAGTTTATTAGCCCCAACTTCTGACCAATCCTGAAAAACAAGGCGTGTCCACTTAAGGAAAAGCTCCGCCTCTGCAGTAATTATGACGTTTGATCTTTAGACTCCTCCCGAGTTGCTGACGATACACACATCGATCAGCAGAAGCTAACATGCTAGTTCGGTTCCTTTTTAAAAAAAAAAAAAATATATATATATATATATATACACATTAGGATTAGCGTTAACTTTATGATCTGGGGTCGTCCGAGTCCTCAAGCACTTATTCAGTGTGTGTGTGAGAGAGAAAATGCTCACACACACACATACACACACACAAACACACACATTCTGAAACACAGGGAGCACAAACACGTGGTCAACTCGGACCTTGCTTGTGTGTGTGTGTGTGTGTGTGTGTGTGTGTGTCTAACAAGGCTATGTAAAGAACACTCTTTGGGTTTTTAGGTTTTTGCACCTTACAGACGTATTTATAACCGGATCCGACCGGTTTGAGTTTGACACAGGAAGCCCCTTTCTGTCTCTGGTTGAAAAGTGAACGAATGAGTAAATGAATAAATTGAGGGGTCATTCCACGAGGCACTGGCGGCTTGTACATAAAAAGCATTAAAGGTTTGAGTTTGTTCCTGTCTGTTTTATTTTGTATAATTTCTACTCCATGGTGACGTCGTCCTCCTGACGCTGCCGGACGATCGAACGTGTCGCTTTAAGGTTCTGTCTTTAATGTGGAACTGAACTGCTGTTCATCTGTCACTCGCCAAAAACCACCCGGTCCTGCGTGACGTGTGTATCGACGTGCTAATAGTCTGCTGCATTGTGTATACTTCATCAATTTCAATATAAAGCTACTCAACACAAGTGTATCGTCTCTGTGTGTGTGTGTGTGTGTGTGTGTGTAATTATTCTCTGTGTACCTGATTAGAAAGGCGCCGTACGATAATAACACGAGGACGACAGTCGGTGACTCCGCCCATAAAGACATTTCTATTGCTAGGTTTTATTGTTGAGTTTTTTTCCTAAACGTGATCGATCAGTTGGAGTCAGAACTCAGAAATCACTGGTTTATAAAGTGGTGTGTAAATGGAAATAAAAATAATCAGATGAACTTTTCTCATGATGTATAAATAATCCCTGGTGTGAACTGTGTCGTGATGGGTTTGACATTTTTAAAAAAGGTTTTGGGGAAATGCTGATCTAAAGAACGAGATGAAAATACATCTGGTGTGTTAATTTAAGAAAATATATCTACAAACCACTTTTAAAGAAATTAAAATCAAGTTAATGAATAGGTCAATTTTTATAATAATAAAGGAAATAGTTTTAGACCATGATTACAATTTCTTTTAACTGTTTTTTTTTTTTTTTTTTTTTTACATTGTAGACATTTTTATTTTAAAAGTCAGTTTCTATAACTTTGGTCAGCAGACAATTAAATTATATAATATTGTAGACATTTTAATTATTTTACAGACAATTAAATATTTTATTTAGTCATTCATTCATTTATTTATAGGTTTATTTTTATTTTTTTTATCCTTTCTTCCCCTCATTGATCCTCCACGAACGATCCATTTTAACACCAGTGATATTTAAGGTTAAAAACGTAGCATCTTTGAAAGAATCTGGATCTTTGTGAAATAATTCATATATGAAAATGTAATTTAATGACGGCATGAATAAAATATGACTTATTAATCCTGTCTCACTACAAAAATATTTATTCATTAGCATAAAATGTCTTTAAAAGAGAAAAAAATGCAACTGCTGCTGATGTGGAGAATTTAACGAAAGGAACAACTTGCTTGATATTTCTGTATTTTTCAATAAGAATGTGTTTCCTGCGCGGCGTCGTGTTTATTGTTCGACACTTCAGTCCCTATTTTTGCACCGACGCTGCATCTGACCTACAGGACCTGAACACACACGCTCATCGTTTCTGCGCCTTGCCGGTCTTTCTCCTGCTTTAGGATCGTCAGGTGCGTACACTCCAGCTTCTTCGTGTCGGTGCAGCTGCAGTTTTGATTCGTTACTTTCTAAAACTTTTTTTTTCTTCTTCTTTACAGATGCCATATGTGAAGGAACTCTAACTTCAAATCATCTACAGTAGTCGTCCTTATTTCTTTCGTCAGGTGAGATGTGCTGTGACTTCCTTCAACTTGCTCTCTCACTCTTTATATCACATCAAAACTTTTTTTTTTAACACAAGTTCCTTGTTACTTATCACTACCAGCATTGATACAGTGACGTTACTGAATATTCTGTTCAGCTGTTTTATTTTTTCTCCTGGGTTTAAATCCTAAATAGCTACATTAGTTAACTTGGATGCTTTTGTTTTGCCTCATAAATTTGTTGCATCACAGTTGCATGCTGTTGATGAAGGATAGCAGATGATCATCAAAACGATCACACCAGTTTTATTAGTTGCTGCGTTTTATTTATTCATTTTTAACTATATTCTGTCATTTTAAGACAATGTGGTTTCTTCTCCTAATATCTTTATATCAGCGGTTTCATTAGTGCTTTCTCGGCTCCCAGCACCTGATTTAACTCCAACAATCTTTTATTAATTGAGGTGGGCGTGGCAGAGCAGGGAAAGGGAATCATAGGAATAATAAGGATTAAAGTTCTCCAGGAATAGGGTTGCTTTACAGAGCAAAGTTTTCAGCAATACGTCCAACATTGCTGTGCTTTAGTGTGTCTACGTCCACTAGACTTGCACTGCTGTGAAAAAGTATTTGCTCCCTTCCTGATTTTTATTTATTTATATAGATGTATATAATGTCTTTTCGCTTGCTTCACTTTGTCAGACAGGCTGTTTAAGTGATGTCTTGTTGGTGACAATTGGTGGTTTTGTGGTTTGAATCGTGTTGAACCTTTAACCCACAACTGCTCAGATAAAAAAAAAAAAAAAAAAAAAATCCTCGTTCAGGATGAGGCCGTCTGACAGAATAACATAAATGTTAAGTTCTTGATCCAGCAGGTCTGGCAGTAATCAGGCTTTGGGCGTGGCAAGTCAAATTTAACCCATTGAGTTGTTTGTCACGTGTACGTTACAGTGAAATAATTTTTTCGCATATTTCAGTTAGGAAGCTGGGGGTCAGTCAGGATACAGCGCCCCCTAGAGCACACATTTATTTCATATTAAGAGCTTTGCTTAAGGGCTCAACAGTGATAATTTCGCGGTGCCGGGGTTCGGACCACCGACCTTCCAACCAGAGCCCACAGCCTGGTTCATTTTCATGATTTAGCAAGAGAGGGCCATTCATTTTTCACATATGGCCGGGAGGGTTCAAATTTCAAATAGTTTTCCCCTTAATTAATTAAATTTATTTTCAATTGAACTGCATTCTGTATTTAATTGGGTTACATTTGTGTAGTAATATTCTTTTGATCATCTCAATCATTTAATTACAGGGGCAAATACTTTTGCACAGCCCTGTACGTCATGTTTATAACGGATGTAGGGATCAGAACCTTTTTATTTTCTACTTGTGTGTCTGATTAAAGGATTGATGTGTCCATGTATCTAATAATCAGCACATTTTCCACAGCTGAGGTGTGTGTGTGTGTGTGTGTGTGTGTGTGAGAGAGCGAGCTGATGTAGGAATGCGGTGTGATCCTGTTACACTCAGACACTCGTACGTCAGCGTTATGCGGAGGGTCTCATGTGTCCGTGATTATAACCTCTGTGAGTGTCGGACGTTGGCGGTTCTCGATGTGAGGATCATCTAATGGATTTTCTTTTTTCTCTGGTGTGTAACATGATGTGGCTCGTGTGCTGATGATGCAGCTCCGTGTGTAAAATATCCGCAGGAGTAAAGTATCTCCAGGCTCTAAAAACAGAGCGAAACCCCCCCAGTGATCTGTAACGAGTTTAACTCGGGTTCCGTACTGACCGCAGAGAGGAGTGTGACCGGGTTCTCCGTGCGCTCCGTCTCTCGGGTTGCTCTCGTGTCACGTGAGAAGCGTGTGATGTCATTGTGATGTCACTGTGTGATGATGTTAGTGTACACTCTGCTCTGCAGCGAGTCGTAAATGTGAAGTGCTTAAAAAGTGTCTCTTTTTAACAAAAGCCGTTGAATCAAATCATCACATTGCATGTGTGCAGGTTCGTACGAATAAGATGGTGTTAAAACACTTCACTGTGTGTGTGAGAGAGAGAAACTGAAGACAAGAAACCACCCAGCAGATGGAAAAGGTTCATAATCAGTATGTCTTTATTTGCTTTAAAAAAGTTTTTACACTTCAGAGAGTTGCTGCATGTTAAGCATGTCGTATAGCGAGTACAGTGACAGACAGAGACCACCAGGGTGTTTTCACTAATCACTAACCACAGCTAGCGGACATCGAGTGCCGTCGCGTTTACGCGGAGTCTGCTCAGGCACAGCTCGCTCAGGGAACTTGTGCACAGTTGCCACGTCACATGATTCGATTATGAACGTTTTATTAATAAGAGTGTAGATGTCTGATATCTTTTCAAGTCACATACAAAACCGTGAAACAGAAAACAGAGAGTCGTGGAAGCCCGCGGGCCGAATCGCGGCGAGGACGGAGCGAGTATCTACAGCAGCTGAATCACGGGAGGAGCCGTTTCTCTCTCACGCACACACACACACACAAACCCCAGTACTTCTAGCATTCATATGTTTTATACCTGTACGATTTACCGAAGGAAAAAAACCCACATTGCTTTTTCTTTTTTTTTTATATATGTTTAATACATTCTACTTGTGTACATTCCTACCTCTAAGGGGAAAAAAAAAAACCCAGCTCGGTTTGAGTTCACGTGTGGATTCTGGACATGTGTGAAGATTTACACTCGAGAGTTTAGACGAGCAGAGAGTCGAGTGATTTGTTTGGGAACCTCATGACTCGCTCACGGTGAAACCGGGACCTGCTCAGATTCACCAGTGAGGCTCCAGGTTCATAAAATCAATTCCCAGCCTCATCCTGATCCTCTCGCTCTCTCACACACACACACACACACACACACACGTATGTTCCTGCTTTAGCTGTGTAAAAGTGATTAAAAACTTTACTCTGGCTTGCTATTGAACACTCGTGTACTTCTGCAGAGGGCTGTTGGTGATCTGCTCCAATGTGTGGCTTCCTACATGAAATTATTAGGGTAGCTTTAAAAAAAAAAAAAAGAGGTAAATATGTCTTTACAGTAAGGTTGTCATGGTAACTGGTTCACATAGATGGCGCTGGTTCATCCTTAGACCAAGCTGCAGCTGTGAGAAATGAGTAACTATTCGATACAGTAGCTGCTGGATGTCTGATCTGAGTCTGATCATCTCTGATTGCCTGCAGTGAGCAAAATTACACTCGCGAGAGAACAGGAGAGGTGAGAGAGACTGAAAGGAAGGAAGCAATGAAGGGATAAAACAAAAGTTCAAAAGTTAATAACTGTAATGCAAACAAATTAAGACTCGAGTGGCAAGAAGAAAAGAAATGAAGTGAATACAGAAAAACTAAAAAAAAAAAATAATGTAAAGCAAGAAGATTGAAGAGGGATGATGGAAATGAAGAAAGACAAATGTGTGAAGAGGTAAAGAAAAAATAAAGAATAGCTGAGATTGATGAAAGTACGTAAAGACTTAAAGACAGACGAGGTGAGGGAAAAGGTGGTAAATTCAGAAAGGTAGATGACAGAAGGAATTAAAGAAAACCATTTTTAAAGTCTTACTGATCAACTAGTGATTAATCTCACACACACACACACACTATGTAAAGCATTAAGAATGGGACTTGTGTGCATTTAATTAATAACCAGAAGTGCGTCTCTCTCTCTCTCTCTCTCGAGTTGAGATCTTCTCCACGTCCACACAATCCACTATTTTAACAAAAATATTGAAATTTGTTTTTCTGATGGGAGGGAAAAAAAACATAACAGATGTAAGCAAATATAATGCATCATAAAATATTAGACGACTTCTAATAAAGGAATTTTTTAAATTTAAACCAGATCGAAGCTTTTGTTTTTTTAACTGCATTCCTGTATTTTTTTTTTTTTTTGGCTCAGACGATTAAAATTCCAATGAATAGAATTTTAATAACTGTATAAATAACAGTAGTTTTAATCCTATATATATATATATATGTGTGTGTGTGTGTGTATAAGCACTTAAAGGCTACAATCTACTACTTAAGTGTACAATATGTTAAAATAGCGCTTATAGGCAGAGCAATAATATTAAATATGCTTTAACGGGTCTTTAAACAGATTTTACCCGAATATTATTTACATTTTGTCTTCTTGTTTTACTAAATAAAGTTGAGAACATTCTGGTCGAGTCGTTAAAGGGAAACTCGTCAAGCTTTAACGCTCACTTACACCATCATCGCGCAGGTTTGCTGGATGTCATTAATCCTGTTTGTAAATTGGTTCATGTGTTTTAAACCTTCTATTAATTAATCGAGTCAAAGGCAAAAGTTTGTATCCCCCGTGATTTAAAAAAGTATCTAAGGAATTTTAATATTTTAAAATTTTAAAAAATAAAGTGTTTTCCACAAGCAAATATTTGTTTTGTAATTTTTTTACACGGTGTGTTTCGTTAAAGAGAGAAATCTTAAGAAGAGAATTAAGAGCTGAGCATTTTTGGAATGGAAACCCGGCAGAGATGAGGATTTTGTGCGTGTGTGGAAATGGTGTTTAAAGCCAAGTTCCCACTTTGTGAATTCTTTAGCAAAAAAAAAAAAAAAAAAAAACATTAGATATACCTACACACTGGCCACTTCATTAGGTACACCTTACTAGTACCGTGTTGGACACTTTTTGCCTTCGTTCTTCATGGCACAGATTCGACACGGTGCAGGAAACATTCAACTGGAGATTTTGCTGCAGGTTTGTCGGCTGCACGTGCATGATGCCTCATGAACCTCCACCTCGTCCCAAAGTCGACTAGTGTTGGACTGAGATCAGGTGACTGTGGCGGCTGAGACAGTAAAGTGTCCTCACTGTCCTGTTTAAGGAACCAGTGTTTCAATCTTTTAGCACTGTGACACGGGCCGCAACAATACTCTCGGCAACAGGGCTGTGGGGTTTAAACCAGGTGCAACTGGTACCAAAAGGCCCAAAGTGTGCCAGGAAAATCTCCGCCACACCATCACATCACCCGCAGCGGCCTGAACCGCCGACACACGGCCAGATGCTTCCAGGCTTTCACATAATTTACGCCAAATTCCGAAGTGACCATCAGATTCATCAGACCAGGCGACATTTTCCCGTCGTCACCTTCTGTTCGCCACATGTGACCTGTAGCCTCAGTTTCCTGTTTTTACCAGACGTCATTCTCTGTAAACCCTAGAAATGGTTAACGTGAGAAAATCACAGATGATCATCAGTTTGGGAAAAACTCAGCCCGGTCCGTCTGACACCAACCCGCCACATCACACTCACTTAAATCACCTTTCTTCCCCATTCTGATGCTCAGTCTGGACTTCTGCAGATCATCTACATACTTAACTGCATGGAGTTGCTGAGCAGTGAGCAGTTGAACAGGTGAGTGTGTGTGTGTGTACAGTACACATCTCATCTCTCCCCATCTGCAGCGCTGCGTCAGTCAGGTTTCTCTGTAGAGGTACTGAAGACCCACTTGGAGCACCTTAGAGCCATTTGTGAGTGAGCCGTGTACATATGTACAGGATACGTCCGTGGCCTTTCTGTGCCGTATTTGGCCGTGGCTCTAATGACATCAGACGTGAACCTGTAGTGATCTGTAGTAGAACCATGAACAGTGTGTGGAGCGCTGCATTCTGGCTGTAAAGTGAAACTGCACACACGATATGAAAAAGAAAAGAGCTGAAATAATATATAAAATTATAACAACGTGCATACGGACAACGTCATAAGAGGAGCAGATTGACATTTTCTCCACGTTTACTGAGAGTTTAGAATTATTTCTGTGACCAGAAATGGCAGTTTTGTGACTTAAAACTTACACATACAGGGGAATACACGAGGAAACGGATATTTATATATATATCATTATTACATGATCAAGAAGTTTCCCAATCATGATAATCTTGTACGATGATGTAACGTATATATAAAAGCCCACATGCTAGACAGCATACTTGGTCCTAGGGGTGTACAAACTTTTGCATTCGACTCTACAGCCGCCACGTGCAAATTTTCTGTAAATGCCTTATAAAATCAGTTTCTACGTAAACACTTCACTGTGCTTTTTATGTTCAAGTCAAACGAGCTGACCCGAGTGTGTGGACAGAACGCAAGCGGCCGCACCAGACGGCGTGTGAGTGTGTGTGTGTGTGTGTGTGTGTGTGTGTGTGTGAGTCCTAAAAACCTGCGTCTGAGTGTGTATGATATTAATATGAAGTGTTCCCATATTGCTATGCGTTTATGACGTGTGGAGCCAAAACACCAGGCTTTGGTCTGACAAACTCTACACACACACTTACACACTTACACACTTAATCTAATGAAGCGACGTGGTCGAGGCGCAGAGGAGGAAGCATCGCTAATCTACCAGCTGTAGATTAAGACCCGGGCGCTCGTATTGCACGTTCATCTAGATTAAAACCATCAGGTTAAATTGCTCAGTATATAGAAAACTGGAAGAGGAAGCTATTCGCTAAATGCTAAGGTTATAATAGATTATACATTTCACTTTCTAAAATAATTTATAACCAACGATTTTTAAATGTATATACTGTATATAGTATAGAAATATACATAAGTACATCAGTGTATCTACACATATATATTTATAGTAGAGTTTTACCATACATATATATATGCACGTATTTATAATATAGTCACATATTCATTGGTGAATATACAGAGAAAATTGAGATATTGCAGCATGAGAGTAAAGACTGAACATTCACATCATCTCAGGAAAAGCTTCAAGCCGTAAAAAATAAAAAAAAAAACGAACAAACAAAACAATAATAATTATAATAATCACGTGTATTGCCAAAAGTCCTCGGCTATGAGCCGAGATCGAACATATCAGGTATTGCTTTTGTTACGAGCTGCTTGTGTTTAGGGGGGGGAGAGAGAGAGAGAGAGAGAGAGAGAGAGAGAGAGGAGTGTGTGCAGATTTTTAGGGCGTTTCTGTGCGGTTGAGAAAGAACGAGAGACAAAGAGACAGAGAGAGAGAGAGAGAGAGAGACACTGGTCAAGCCTGGAGCGGTACACGACACTTTAGAGCCACACAACCTGATGGTTCTAGAAGTCAGAGAAGAGATCTTGAGGACCCAAGTGAATAATAAAAGGTGCGATGGTCCGCGGCTGGTAAAAGGGATTGTCAATGAAAAGACCACCTACAGTGAGGAGAAGAGCAGAGAGAGCTGCGATTAATAACAGGAGGCGGGGCTACACACACTACACAGGAAGGGTTGGGGGGGGGGGGGTGGTTTAGAGCCGGAGGGTTGTCGGGTCTCTGCTCTTTCGGGCTGTACGTGGGGTTTTCATTGAACCAGAAGGTTAATAACTGAAAAAGTAAAAAATAAAAGTTGCACAATCATCACTTTCTGCTAAAAAGTTATCAAAAAAAAAAAAAAAATGTTTTTCTTTAAAAACTTTTCTTTTTTTTTTTTCTTTTTTTTTTAAAGCAGAAGGATGTGTGAGGAAAAATATGTTGGCAACTTCCAAACGTTCCAGACGGATGTGGTTAGTACGGTACATAACTCTGACAAATCAGAACCAGAACGATTTCAGAGAGCGAGCGAGTGAGCGAGAGAGAGAGAGAGAGAGACAGAGTATAGTACACCATGAACGCCATCGCCATCAAAGAGAACAGGCCCCATTGGTTTCTGAGTGGACACGGGTGGGGAAGGGGGAGGGTGGAGCGGTTTGATTTAGAGATGAGGATCATGATGAAGGATGGAGAAAAGTCTCCATCTTACAGCAATGGGGGTCATGTGACCACAGCGAGTAACCAGGGAGACAGAGAGACAGAGAGAGAGACAGAGAGAGAGAGAGAGAAGGAGATGGTGGTTCTCTTTGGTTAGTGATGGCCACATTTTCCTGTCACTGACCAGCACAAACACCTCCTGACTGATTAGAGAGTTGAAAGAGAAATGCATGTTCTGGATTCTACCTTAAGAGAGGAAGAACATGAAGGAGGTTCTTCTAAACTATATAAACGTTACTGTACAATAACTGAAGCTCGGGGTGGTTGGTGCTGGACTGTGGACAAGAAAGGACTTCGACAGCTCACACTCTCAACAAGACGCTCAACAAGAAGGAGGGAAACAAAACACCAAATAAGAAAAACAAAATAAACGGGACATTAAGGACGATTAGGTAGCACATCTCCATGGATCCCGTGTTGCTGCTTTCGATTCTCCGATGTGTGCCGGTGACTGGAGGGAGGCTCCGGTGTGTGGAGGCGGCGCTTTGATTCTGTTGTCTGTGTGTGTGTGTGTGTGTGTGCGTGCGCGCATGTGATCATGTTTCTCAGCTACACTCCTACAGCCGTGTGTGAGCTCTTCGCCACGGCGTCTCATGCACACACCAGTCGATGCTTATGGCGGTTGAATAAGTTTTATTTAAATCAGCAGTAGCTTTAAATTAGACCTGTACATCCCATAATTTCTGCCGTCTTTACAGAGACGGTGTCTAAGTCGGATAATAATCCATCCTTTAGAAAAGGAAGAAAAAAAGAAAAAGAAAAAAAAACAACCGTTATGACAAAAAAAAAAAAGTAAAACTCCATGAATGAGGTAACAATTCACAGTACAAAATCCTTCAAGTCTTTTCTTCCCTTCTTTAAGAACTTAAAAACCTGCATAAAGTCAGAAAATTAAAAATAGATTAAAGTAAAAGAAAATCTTCTGACATTCCCTTCTGAACTAAAATGTGTATGTGTGTGTGTGTGTCAGTAGATCTCCTGAGCTAAAAGAAGGAGTAGTGAGGGATGGGGTAGGTGGGCACTTTCATGACGGGCAACAGAAGCATTCTCTTGGGCAAACCTAGAAAGAGAATGAGAAGAGGACTGGAGATGAGTGCGGGAGATCAACAACGAGAAAATCCTAAAGTGAACGCTGTTGATCGTTTGTACTTCAGTCTCATTGTACCCATGTGTGTGTGTGTGTGTGTGTGTGTGTGTGTGTGTGTGAGAGAGTGAGAGAGAGAGAGAGAGAGGGCGAGAGAGAGAGAGAGCAGGGCGAGTCAGTAGGCCAGCTGAAAGGCTGAAGGTGAAGCCCACAGCGTTAGTACAGACAGGAGCGCGAATGCAGATGATGTCGGAGTTTCTGAGGAGGAAATGAAACTGCTGCACTTTTCACTCTATGTGGGTCTGAGAAAACCTCACAGGTTTGGGAGAACTCTGGTAAAAAATAAATAAATAAATAAAAAGACAAAGACTTGCAGTGTGTTCTCGCCGGTTACACACATTTATCTAAACTTCTCTCATTATGTTGCCTAGTTTGTTTGAGGACGATGCACAATAAAAACAAACCGTTTTTCCTGTTTAAAGCTGCTGTAAATCTGGACGACGTCTCCATCTGTCCGGTTCAGTGACGTCTTCTCTACTCTACATCAAGCAGGACCATCCGCAGCAACACGGGACCAAACACCAACACTATTGACGACTGCTTACGCGGGAACAGAGGAGTTTTCTACATTACATTATTTAAAGAAATAATGTGTACATCTGGAAAGGGGGCGGGGCTTCTAGATCCACGTGTTGTATGTGCTTTAATTGTTCTTAATCATGGCAGTGAACCTTACACACAGGTAATGAAGAAGAACACGTGCGGCTTAGGAAACCATACGAGAAGAAGCAGCATTATGACGATGTAAAGGTTTTTCTCAGACCAGCACACGTTTATTCTCTTAACATCTACACTTAACAACTATAAACTGTTTAGGATGCATTTGCCCGTGTGTGTGTGTGTGTGTGTGTGTGTGTGTGTGTGTGTGTGTGTGTGTCTGTGTGTCTGTGTGTGTGTGTGTCTGTGTGTCTGTGTGTCTGTGTGTCTGTGTGTCTGTGTGTCTGTGTGTCTGTGTGTCTGTGTGTCTGTGTGTCTGTGTGTCTGTGTGTGAAGTGTCCCAGTCCCAGTTTAGAAATCACAAAGCAGCAACAGGAGGCAGAGGTTTGGACAGCATTGGATGATTTGAGTGAGAGGAACATGCACACAGATCTCCGAGACCAGAGAGAGACAAGAGTGAGAGTGAGAGTGTGAGAGAGTGAGAGAGAGAGAGAGAGAGAGAGAGAGAGAGAGAGAGAGCGCACCCTGGTCTCCTACAGCACTGTACCGGGCTTTCCTTCACCCAGAGGAGCGCTCGTTATGTGGCAGGAAGAGAGCAGGACCGCAGTCACCCCACAGCCATCAGGGCTTTCTCTGCTTCTTTCCGCCCCACACATACCATTCATTCAAAGCAGCTGTGGCCAGGAGAGACGCACCCAAGAGAGACACACATCACAGAGCAAGTGTGTGTGTGTGTGTGTGTGTGTGTGTGTGTGTGTGTGTGTGTGTGTGTGTGTGTGAGTGAGAGAGAGAGAGAGCCTCAATCTTTAGCTCATGGTTTTCTCAGTGAAGCCATATTACACAATAATATGCAGCTTGAATAGTCTAAGAGACTCTGTGTGTGTGTGTGTGTGTGTGTGTGTGTGTGTGTGTGTGTGTGTGTGTGTGTGTGTGTGTGTGTACATGCACTGCAGTGTTTTAAACCTCACTGAGTTTACAAATCCTCTCACTAGACAACGTCTGTGATGCACAATATGAATAGGGTTGGTGTTTGTCTCACACACTGCCGCGAGGACGAGTGTCTTTTATAAAGTTCCAGCAGCGAGCGTCGGCTCGGTCTTACAGCCTCAGGTTACTCAACACCACGTCATGAGCTTTTCTTTAAAACTTGTCTGACCTTACATTGTGTCTGACCTTACATTTAGATTATTTTCACTAATCCTGAACATCCAGAGCGTGAAACAGAGCTTTCTGCAGGTTTAAAGGTGACATGAGAGGTTTATATTCCTGGAACAGCCGACCAGAACAGTTGTGAGGATGAGATTTGGGACACGGCGGCAGTTTTTTTTTTGAGTCACGGTGTCGCATGACTTAACGGCACTGGTACAGGAAGCATCGTGTTACTTTCTAAGAATTAGTACAGCTGACCTGAGGATACACACGGCGTATGAATATAAACTTCATCTGAACTTTAAGTGTTTTATGTGAAGTGTTTTATAAACCAAACCAGCTGAATAAAGATATAAAGATACCGGTGATGTCAGAGGAAAATATTATGTGATGAAAAACAAAAGCTTTCTTTCAAAACTGCATGAAGCTCGACTGTACAAAACACTATAAAATAATAAAAATGAAGCGATACGCTTCTGTAATGTAATGTGTCAAGGCTGAAGAGAGACATCTACAAATAAATAATGTCTTTTTTTTTCTGTCCCCCTGCCTGTTTTTGACCTTCATCTCCGTTAGAGGAACACAGCACGAGACGAACACTCGATCTGATTTCTAACTCCGCTCAGGATCACTCATCAGGGTGTTCAAACACCATCGTTATCTTCATCATCGCGATAAAATCCTGAGTGATTAAACGAATCCTTCAGGCTAATTTGTGTGTGTGTGTGTGTGTGTGTGTGTGTGTGTCGTCCCCTTACAAGACCCAGACTCTGTGCGTCAATCTATTTAGAAGAATCAAGAGTTTCTAATTAGATCAAATAATAAAAAATAAAAATAAAAAACACTTTCTTTTAGAAATACAAACAACTGGAGGAGTGATGAGGACAGGAAATAAACTTGGGGTCAGTGAAATCACTATTCTTGTTTAAACAAAAATTTTAAATAATATATATTTAAATAAATTTTTTAAAAAAGGATTAAACAGTTCAACATATTTCATGATTCTTTATAGCTGCTTTGCCACAATGACTACTGTTCAAAGCACAATATAAATAAAACTAAATTGAATTGACCTGACTTGAAACTGAGCTGAAAAGAAAGGGGCGCAATCAAACAAGCGAGGAATTTTGTAAAGACTTTTACATTTACATGTTTAATTCTTTGCTGAAGTTTAAAATACCTTGCTTGCGGTGGGTGAACACAAACCGGCTCCACACGCTCCGAGTATCATTATAACAGACCGGGAATTCCACTGATGCTTTTACAGCTTAACATACACGTCTGCGTACATTAGAATGTCTCTATCTGTAGGTGTTTACACGGAGCTTCTCAGCTTTCTAAGAAGCATGTGTGTGTGTCTGTGTGTAGTTAGTGAGCAAACAATTACGCATGTGTTTCCGCGCCTCTTTACAAGCTTCTCTATATAGCTGAGCACTTTACCCTGGAGTCCTAGCAATGCAACGCAAGTGTGTGTGTGTGTGTGTGGTGAAAGAGAAACATGCCAGTCTTCTGCCGCTGCATCACACTGAGATCAGCAGCTGTCTGTGTTTGGCAGCGAGAGCACGCAGATCTCATTCCCAGCACAGACACAGCAGGATTACTCTCTCAATAAACTAATCGGTAAAATATACAGTGCTGCACGAGCGGCGGGACGTCTGAACACGGCGCATGAGCTGCACTCGTCATGTTTCATTAGAGCATCGAGAACACAGACAACACGTTTACTCCAAACTCTCTTCAAGGGGTGTTGAGTATCGAGTAAAACACTACGCTTCGTACAATTTTCTGTCTCCATGTCCGTCTGTCTCTCTCCAGCCAGATTGTGTCTCAGCATCACATGAAACTGCCTGGACAGAATCTGCAGGACTTAGACCTCTGCCTGAAGTTTAATCTGCACCGTAAGTGAAATCTAAATGCTGAGTAAAAGTGATGTTATGAACAGTTGTGTGTGGGATTTAATCATCTACTTTAAAATAATCTACTAATGCGCTACTGTCTCAATGTAAACAAACACCTGCACCAATAGATATTAATTAGAAAAGATCAAGTGAATGTTTTGACTGGGATTAGTTCATATTTTCACTTTGGCTGAAATAACAGCGCTGAAGTGGTAGAAGTGAATTTTCACACGCCGGAGTCGGTTTAAGACAAAACTTCATCTTTATCTGATCGACTTTTTCCATTTCTCATCTGTGATTACTGAACAGGGCGTGTATTTGTCCGGCGACAAAAGAAGTACAACTTAGCAGGTGAATGGATATATTTATAGCTGGTGTGTGTGTGTGTGTGTGAGTGTGTGAGTGTGTGAGTGTGTGTGTCTCTCGCTCTCTCTCCCTCTGTGTGCGTCTTTGCAGTCAGGGTTGCTTTGAATGAATGCGGTATCTCAGTGCTATAGACAACAGGAGCCATTCTGACACTGCAAAAAGAGACAGGTGTCCAGACTCGAGGACATGGGGACCGGGGAAAGCAGGCAGACTCAGACGAGCAGCACCGACACACCCAGCCGAAGCGAAGCAAGGCTTGCTCCAACCACAGGAAGAACCAAAAGGTTATGAGCCTGTCCTCCCGTTGGCCAGGGGATCTGCCAGCGTAGATTCTAACTGAGACAGACGGCTGGCTTTAACACGCTCAAAGGCCCAATTGAGAGCAGAGTCAATAAGTGGGGGAAAAAAGGGCAGATTTGGACCCTAGACTCGCACCGGGGACGGGGTAGGGCGGGGGAAAGGGATCGCTGGGGTACGTACCGTATGCTGGAGCAGCGGCTGCAGCGCTGTAGCCATACGGGCTTCCGAAACCTGAGGGGAGAACATTTTACACACACTGTGTTACACAGCCATCGGTAAAAATAAATAAAATAATAAATTCTCTATAAAACAGCAGCTCTGACGGTGTCTCAGGTTAATACAAACAGGTTATCGTTTCTCACTTAGAAGAGAGAGAGAGAGAGAGAGAGAGAGGATGTGAGGAAACGAAGGTTTACAGCTGAAGTAAGAACTGAAAAGTGTTGTTTTTTCAAGTTGCTGTGGTGTAAGAGGAATAAAACGCTTGTAATTAAGGTATAAAAATGAATACAGCACTGTTTTAGGGAAATAATCACAACAAGGTGGTAACAGTGACTCGGCTCTGTTTCACCCCCACCTGGTGCGACGTAGCCTGGTGCGGCGGCGCTGACGAAGGCTCCTCGTGCAAGTGCAGCTCTTCCTCTTCCTCGAGCGGCCTGAGCCGCGACAGCAGAGGCAGCGGCGGCGGCAGCAGCAATCGCTCCTTTATTCTATACACACACACACACACACACATATACATATATATATATATATATATATATATATATATCGTCGGTGTTCTGATGCAACCTCATAACTCAATTTCAGGAGAGCGATTTATTATTTTTTTTAAAAATGCACTTGAAATGTAAATGAAAAAAATAAATCGTACAAATGTATCCAAGACAAATACAGCATACATACAGCACAGAGTAAAGTTACATGTTGCACGAAAAATAATTAATATACACGAAAAAAACAATTTTGGCGAAAATTACGAGGTTTCATCAGAAAACCGACGATATACTGTATATATACTGTACACACACTGACTTAGGATTCAGGTAAGGTCGTCATTCAAGTGTTAGCAAAATCAATACAATTAATATCACATGGATTTAATTCTTTAACAGGAAGTGACATCACAAATGCATAAAATGTCAGATTTCATAATAATAATAATAATAATAAAACACGCTTTAAACATAATTTAAAGAAATTTAAATAATTTCTTTAAAAAGAAGCACCGCACTTCGGATTGGAGCAGTCTTTAGTTGCGGCTTTAATTTAAAATCTAGTTTACTTTTAAACTGCCTCTTTCATCACTTCCTGTTCTGCTGTGCTCTAATGAAGCGGTCAGGGTTTGTACACGCTTACAGGAAGTCAGAGTACGGATGATGGATGTAGAGACCTTTCTGGATGCTCAGGTTACTCAAGAGAGCTGAGCTCAGCCTGGTTCAGCCTCCAGAGGATCAGAGTGGTGTTTATTGATTATCGATGATGATGATGATGATGATTACTGACCTGAGGGAGGATTTTTTTCTTCTTGTTTCCGGCAGCGTTGGGTCCCGAGAACAGTTTCTCCAGAGCGGCGAGGGCGGCGCTAGCCTTGGCTACTTTCTTATTAGGCCCCGCGCCTCGGAACTTCTGTCCGTCGACTTCCACCTGATATAATAAATAAACAAATAAATAAATAAATAACAGGCCTTGAATTGCATATACAGTAAATAACACACTGAGCTCTCAGAGACGGGGACGTGACGCGGCTCACCTCCATGACGAAGCGTTTGTCGTGGCTGCCGCCGCTCTCGGAGATCAGCTCGTATTTGAGGCCTCGCCGTTTCTCGTTCAGCTCCATCACTGGGTTCTTACCGCTCGCCGTCAGAATAGGACCCTGAGTTCGCACCTACACACACAGCTTTTTTTTTTATAGCTTCTCATGTACAGAACCATGACTGTAAATAACAGATGAGGAGCGAGATGCTTTGGAGTCAGTGCAGATTTCGATGTAGATTTCTACACGTAGCAATATGACACTTTTTTTTAGTTTTTAAAACCTTGCCAAATAATACTGCGATTATACTCAATTATGAGCAGACAGAGTACAGTATGAATGTATTTCCTTACAGCTCAGTGACATCGGCAGAGCCGCTCAGGCATACTGTCAGGACGGAAGTGAGATTAAGTGTGTTTTCACACCTTCTACTGTGTTTATAAAGTCTGTGTCTGTGTCTCCACACTGCATGAAGCTCGATGAACAGAAATGCCAAAAATATCACAAGTACAACCTCATTTATTTGTTTTTGTCTTTCACTTCCTTTTGTCTTTGCTCTAATCCAATTGTTTAAAGCTTTTCTTATTTAATACGAAAAATTTAAAGAATAACGCTAAAAACTGACAGAGATAGTGACGGCGCAACTGGACAATATTTATGATTTTATAAATCAATACTTTACAACACTTTGTGTATCATGTCGATGTTTATTTTTTCTTTTTGTTTTCTCCAGATCTTCTATCATTTCTGCACCGCTACAGCTCTGTCCTTATGAGGCCTCACGGGGTGTTTGATTCACTTCCTGATTCAGAGTTGGATCGCTTTCTCATTAGAGTTCACCGGAGGGGATAATGTTCTTGGACCCAAGTGCGAGTTTGCAGAGCAAGTTTTCACCTGAATGAAGAACAACTCACACTAGCTGCTCTCTCTCTCTCTTTGTAAATTCACTGTATAATAAACTCTCAGAGTTATTGGTAGATTCTGCTTTACTCTTAGTTTCCAAACAAATTCATTAAAAATAGAAAGCAGCTTTACAAATCAGAGAACCTGAGTGGAGGTCGTCTGTGTCGGGTTACTGAGCACCACTACTGTACACTAATGTGAACCCTATAAAAAACGGTACACTGTGGGATTATGGTTGGAAACAGGAAGCCTCTGTAAAAAAAATGACCTCTTAAGGTACACGGTTTTTACTTTGTCTGTGTATTTGCATGTGTTTGCGTGTGTGTGCGTGTGTATACCTCCAGTGTGTTGGAGCTGTCTGTGGAGTGTGAAGTGTTATTGCTCAAGTGTGTCGACGTCTCGCTCTTGCCCTCGCTGTCCGACTTCTCGTCTGCGCTCATGGAGTCCAGGTCTGTGTCAAAGCCTGTTGGGTAACCCATCGCCTGCAGCACCTGCCAATCACACACACACACCCCTATCATCATCCTCCTCTACGTCACATACACACTTGTAGTACACTCTCACACAACTCCAAACACACGTACACATCTAGTCTTTACACAAGTACACACACATTGATCTGTTTAAACATTGAAGCAGGCAGTATTTTACGATTTCCTCCGGACTGCTTACATTATAAAAACACGGTTCCTGAAATGTCCTGCGTGTGACCTATCAAATCCAGATGTTTAATTCCTGAGGAAGAAATTTTTTTTTTTTTTTTTTTTTTTCAAAGAATGTATTAACACACTATCAAAACCTGGAAGGATGGAGCTGAACTGTCAACTTTGTGCAAGAAATGGGGGAGGAGGAAAAAAAAAAAATCATGAATGGAGATGACTTAAACGCTTGGCGAAGTTGCATGGTTAAATTTTTTATTATTATTATTATTATTTTTAATCAACAGTAAAAACCAGAGCTATGTTTAAATAATAAAAGTAATAGCGATTCCACACACATCGATCTAAACTCAATACGTGTACACATTACAGTCTGACTCATTTAAAGATGAGAAGTCGAGTCAATAGCAGCAGTAATATTTACACTGGCACACTAAGGTCTACCATCGTAGAAAAAAAAAAAAAAGTGATTTAACATTTTTATGTCAACCTAACGCGGTACATCAACAGATACAACACGCTCTGCTCGAGATTTACTTGAAAAACGCACTCAATCAATGAATCCATCACATTAGCATTAAAAACAGAACCACAGACAGGGCAGAGGCCGCGCTTATGAAGACGAGCTCGCAGTCATTAAAGCTCTGGCAAAGCAGCAAATTATTTATTTTATTGTAAAAATCAATGGCAAGACCTCTGTGGAGTTTTGCACTAAAGATGAATGAAATACAACATGCTTTTCTGCTCTAATCATAAATATATAGAACAAAAAGGCTTGAGATTAAAAGTGCAAATCAAACACATCTTGCACAGAATAATCTTTAGAGCTAATAAGGTTTTAGCTAAAAGGTGTACACTAAGCGACTGAGCTGCACAGAAATGCACTGCAGGGAAGTGAAAAATAACTGGAATCACGTTTACTGGAAAAGGCAAGGGAAAATTGATAAAAAAAACAAAAAATCAATAAGAACAATTCCTGTTCTTGTCCATCTCGTGCTGTGAGACGAAGTTGTAACTTGTAATTCTCCATCTACAACCAGGAAAAAAAAAAAAAAAAAAAAAACCTCAACTTTGGGTAGCAGACCAGCAGTTCTAAAAGCGCCATCGACCCACTTCACAGACACCAGTGATTAGTTCAGTAGTCAGTTGTGTTCGTCCGAGTCTGGGACGCCACTCCTGTCCTCTGTTTTACTCCCTTGGACTCAAAACCACAGACGGATGTGGCGTCCTTCAGTTCTGAGCTCGAGATGACGGGGTGAACGCTTTTCTGTTGCACCATTTGCAAGCAACATCAAAGAATTTCTACTGTATCATCCATATCACACTGAGTCAGTGTGAAGATCACCGAAGATAAAACAAGATAAATGGATAAAAAGCACGAGGTGTCATTATTTAACTTTACCACAGCAGCAGCACACAGTTTAAAAGCAGAATAAAAAAAAATTATAAAACTTTTCAGTATAAAGTAAATATGAGTTTGTGACGATGATGTTGAGGATTTCAGGGATCAAGTCGTTTCTGCAACACTTTTAAAGAGCACACACTTCTCCCAGGCTGAATGGGATTAAGTCAGAAAGCGTTATTCTGTTCTGTGATTCAATTCCCAGCTTCCTTTTCTAGCTGAATCACGTGTGCGTGTGTGTGTGTGTGTGTATACCCATACTGGTTCCTTTTATGGCCTGGAGGAAAGAGGATTAGACCGGCTCGCTTCTCCAAAGTCGCTTTATTCACAATCATCCTGACCCCAGAATTACTGTGCGCATAGAAAGTGTGTGTGTGTGTGTGTGCGCTTGTGTGCGTGTACTGCATGGTCACAGCTGACATTTATTGGTAGACTCTGCTACATCCCTGAGGTCAGTGTGTTACTGTTACGTGACTAATCCGCTTTGTTTCATTTCTATGGCAACGCAGACAGGATTCACTTTTAACGAGGAGAACTTACAGTAAGCGGTTATCTTTATTGATCTACACGGAGATCCAGCGCAGATCTGTAAAAGTTAATGGAGCTCTGGCAGGAAGGTGAGTGTCTGTGTAGAGGATTTTTTTTCCCCTTATTGTAACGGTACATTACAGCAGTGATGCCTGATTACTTATAAACAAACAAACAAATAAATAAATAAATAAAGCAAGCAGAATAAAAGTTCAAAAACACGCTGTACTTGAACTGTGAAACTTAAACAGAGAGCACTGTTTGTGAGGGTGCATAAACTTTTGCATTAAACTGTATACGTTGCGACAGCGTTACCTTAACGGCTACATGCAGCTTGGCCGTTTTCTTAGAAGATCCCGAGGCTTCGTAGACGGTGCCGTCGACGTCCACGGACATGGTGAAGACGGGAGCGTGAACCGGGCCGGACTGGGACAGGAGTTTGTACTGCAGGCCCGGGCGGATCTGATTCAGCCGCATGAGCGCGTTCATGGGCTGGTTGGAGTCTATTGCTTTACTGTCTAAAACTGAGAGAGAGAGAGAGAGAGAGAGAGAGAGAGGAAAGGAAACATAATTAAAAAAATGGAGGGAGATATTTAGTTTCTTCTGATTGCTGAAAAGGCCTTTAAATGTAGCATCATAATATTTCAAATGATGATGAAGAGCGATGTGCTGCTCTCTCGCTGTCTTTGATTTCGGCTGACACTCTGTAGGACATTGTGTGTATCTGATGCGGTCTGCTATGTGCCTAATGGCTAAACTCAGCTCCCCTGTAAGCTGATTGGCTGAAGCAGTTAGGGGTGGGATGGTGCATGGCTTCCTGAAAAATTACTAATCAATGGCATCGACTCGCCGTGTGTGTCCTCTGTGAGAAACATCGGAGATTAGGACCTCAAGAAGGGGGAGAGAACAGCATGAAAAAGAGTAGCGCACTATAAACAAACAGAAACACAGACGGAATGATAAAAAAAATTAATTTAAAAAGGAGAAAAACATTATATAAAGGACAGGGGAAAAAAAGCGCTCCCTCAAATAAACCACAGGGAGAGAGAGAGAGGAGACGAGCGGAAAACACAGCTAGACAAAGATAAGAATACTCTGGGAGATATGCGGCATGTACTATTTTTAAAATCCTGTGTGTGTGTGTGTGTGTGTGTGTGTGTCACCTTTTCTCAGGTTGCGCTTCATTTTCTTGATGAGGTCTTTGTCCTCCATCAGCCCGTCATCGTAAGGCCTCTTCAACCCCAAACCTGATTAACATCACCAGCGTTAATATGTTTTAAACACAGCTTCACCAAGTGAGTTTTATTTATCATGGAAGAATCGATGCTTTAGTGGGAAAGGGGGGGGGGGCAGGCGCAGGGGCAGATGTACTGTGAGTGAAAGATTTGGTCTATAGAGATAGAGACAGATTAAAAAACATTAAGGGGTAAAGAGATAGAGATAAGAAATGATGAAGACGGAGAGAGAGAGGTTAAAAAAAACAAACAAATCAGGGTAAGAGGGTAACAGGTGCACACATGCGTGCTCACACACCTTCTTTATCTGACCAGGGGTATTTTGACGAGGGCTTGTTGGACGGAAGTGGATCCATCTCCAACACCTTGTAGATCTGACCGAAAGCCATCAGCCGGAGAGCGTGCTGCAACACACACACACACACACACACACAGTGTTATAAAGCTGGTCTTGTGTGCAATCCACAGTACATTGAACAGGTCAGTCCCAGAACGATGCTGCGCTACACGAGGTGTGATAACAGCCACACACACTTCCTGTTACACGCCGCCGCTGCGTTACTCTTCCCGTTAATGAAACTCTTAGAGCTGAGCCGTGACCCCGAGGTCACTCCGACTGCTTAGCAACAGCGGCGTGTTCATCTGGAGTTACAGGGGGAAAGCCGAAACGCAGCAGCACTGATGGATTTTTGCCAGAGAGCCCCATTAAGAGAACAGGCAGGGGCTCGGATCCTTTCAGAGATGATGAATGGAAGAACAGCGTTCGAGAGAAAGAACCCTGACACTTCACGCATTAATGCATTCGTCTTCCTCTCCTCTGAGGCTGCGTTGCAGCACGGCTAAAATGTGCAGGACACACACACACACTTTAAGACTGCAGAAGAAAATACAGCATTTTATTTAGCGCTAAAGGAGGTGTCGCTCTATGGATGTCATCACTAAAGGAGGTGTGGCCTTTATGCTTGGCTTTATGAGGCGTGGCCCTATATATGGTCTTTATATCCGTCAGTCAAAGTAGGTGTGGCTTTTGTATCCAAGTCATAAAGAAAGCATGGGCATTGCATCACTCAATGAAAAAAGTGTGGCCTTTGTACTGTATCTGTTACTCAAAGGGGGCGTGGCTTCTTAGTACCTCGGTAGCAGTGAAGACGATTTTAAAGTCTCCTGTACTACGAGAACGCTCCTGGTAGCTAGACAACTGAAGGAGTTTGTTAATAAATCAATGTAAGTGAAGAGCAATCAGGCTGCATGCCTCGTGAGTTCATTAATTAATTAAACCGAGCAATGAGGAAGGACACCATCATCAGTACACACACACACACTAATGTCAGATCTGCCAAAGCTAATGGCTCAATCGCCAGACAGACAGTACGCTTTGTGCTCTCGAATCTTTCAGCTCAGCGGCTGTGCATATGATCGATCCGATTCTCACTCCCTCACTCTCTCTCACACACACACACACACACACACACACACACACACACACCTCTCCTCACATCTACAGGTAGCTATTTTTACCATCGATTACTGTAATCATAACGATTAAAGAAATTACAGAGGGGAAAAAACACAGACCTTCAGTAATTATCCTGTTGTGACTAAAGAAATTCCTGAACAGCTGCTCACGCGCACTTCACCCCGTCACGATAACACGGTCTGAAAGGCCACGCTGCTTATCAAACCTGGCCGCTGTGACATTAACTAACGAGTAAGCAAGTGTAAGAAACAAGCTGCCTGCTTTCTGAAAACCCAAATTAGCATTTTGTAGCGTCAGGAATGCGGGAGGTGAAAAGCGGACTCGGCGTTTTCTGCGTTAGTGTGAGCTGAGCAGTGTTTGCTGGCGGTGCGAGTTTCTGCATTAGAATAGCGAGGAGAGAGGAAGATCGTCCTGTCTCAGAGTTAGACCGCTCTCTTATTACTGCTTTTTTATTTTCAGTAAAGCCTGACGTAGGGACGGTGCTGACAGAGCTCCCCGAGCTCACACACACACACACACACACACACACACACACACACACACACACACACACACACACACACACACAGTACAGATTTGTAATTAAACGCACAAGAGATTTTCACACAAGGCGATGGCTAAACTCTGAAGAGTGCTTTAAAATCTCATGATGACCGGTTCTGTAGGTCACATGACATCAGCCTATAAAACCAGCCTGACGGTTCTGTAGATTTGTTCGAGGTCATTAAGGGCTCATGCAGGTTCAGCGTGACCCCCTGAGTGCTGCAGCACAGTTAGAGTCTCACATTAATTATAGGAACGCGCTTCATCACTCTCCTCCTCATTCTTTCCACAGATCTGTGTAGCCTGGCAGAGCTGCAGATCCCACCGGGAAACGGGGCGCTCGCGTTTCCCGGGAAACATCAGCATTTCAGTTTCAGTGTAGCAGTGCGGCTAACTCAGATATACTCAGAACAAATGAAAGCACATGGCTCCGCCCACCCCGGCACCTCGGTGGAACATGACTGCGATGATACTGGCAAGCAAGTCAGTAATCCTAATCGCATCCTAGAATCCACTGATCAACACCATGTCGAGCACCAGAAACTGCAAACCACCCGAGATTCCATGGTGAAAAACCACCTTAGCAACCACCTAACTACTTACCAGCCACCTCGACCACTTGGCAACCCCATAACAAACTACAAACCTCCCTGACCACAACCACCATAGAGAAAACCTCTAGCTACACCCTAATAAACTATCTAGCAAACATCTAGCAACAACTGAAATACCGTAACAACAGTCTATGAAACAAAAAGCAACCACATGAAGCACATCGCAGCCATCTAGCACCCGTCTAACAGCCACTTACTACTACATCGCAACCAACATTCAACAGCCCAACAACCACCTCGAAAATCCTAGAAACACCAGCCTAGCAACCACTTGGCAACACCATAGCAACCCCATAGAAACACCTTAGACAACCAGACGCCCTAGACATAATCTGACGACACCCTAGACACTACCTAACAACCAATCAGTAACACCCTAGCAACGATGTAGCGACACTCTAGACACTACCTAGAAACACGCTAGACACGACACAACAACCACGTCGTAATACCCTAGCAACAACCTGACTGCACCCATACATGTGTAAGAGCACGGGATCAGACTGAGACCTGAAATCCACATCAGTATCACTAAACCCAGTTTTTTAGAGGCATGTGATGTAGAGATGCACCGTGGTCACACTTACACAGCGAGCTGAGGAAGAGGAGGAGCAGGAGGGGGAGGAGGGGGAGAAAGTCAAAGTCCCCGAAAATGTCCTGCAATGCAATTAAGCATTCTAGCATCGTTTTCACCTGCCTTCAGTCAAGAGAACTCTTTTAATCATGGTGTGAGTGTGCGCACACACACATACACACACACACATACACACACAAAAGAGGATTTAGTAGAACCATTTTCCCACGTACATTAGAGATCTGGCCTTGAAGAAGCTGCAGCTAGAGGTGTGTATGTGTGTGTGTGTGTGTGTTGACCAGTGCAGATATAGCCACTGTGTGTGCCTGTGAGTCAGATGGCAGTAATGTGAAGACAGTAGATAAGATAAGCCTGTAAGATTCATTCTCTCTCTTTACCCTGTTCTCTAGCTAATCTCACAGTTCTCACACAGACACACACACAGACACACACACAGACACACACACAGACACACACACAGACACACACACAGACACACACACAGACACACACACAGACACACACACAGACACACGCTCAGTAATCGGAGACGGGGTGACGGATCTCCACTGTTCTGCGTCCTGTCCTCGCCCGTCCCTCTGGTTTATAATTCATGATCAGGGAAAGACTCTAAGTTGAATCAGCTCTCTCTCCATCAGATACTAGCTTGTGAGGCGAGTGTGAGGTCACCTGCGCGCTGTACGTGATGGCCTCGGCCTGCTCGTCCGTCATGGCCGCCAGCGTGTCCCTCGGCTCCTTTTCGCATGGGTCATGCAGCCCCGGTCCACCTGAGGACGAGGAACACTCTTCTTACATGGAGGTCAAACAAACAGCGCTAATAATGAATGAAGGAAAATGTTGGACGTTATCGTGTTAGCATGCTGACGTACATCGCTGGGTCACACTGGCTGTCAGAGCTGTGCGGCTGTCCCTGTAACTCAGACCAGGGACTCGCACAGGGTTTGAACAAATGGTGAATGTACGTGTGCTTTTTTTAGACTTTTGAATGGCAGGAATTGTATAACGACGGCTTTAAACCATATCGGTAAACACGCGGAAACATCTTCCTGCTTCCCGCAGGTGTAAAGAGCGATTATGTGAGTTATTATCCGATTAAAACCAAACCGACAGAACTTTAACACTTTAAGCACTCAACGTGTTTTGTTTTTCACTCCTTCTGTATGAACTCTAGAGATCACGGTGTTGAAAACCCCAGAAGATCAGCAGGTTCTAAAAGACTCACAGTGACTCATCTGGTATCAGCGACCGTACCACGGTTAACCCAAGGAAAACTGAGCATAAAGCGGAGATCGTGAGCTGCATCTGTGTGATTTTATGCGCTGGGCCAGTGATGCTGCTACATGAATGGTTTAGATGACTGCATAGCTATATAACAAGGGTACAGGCGTTCCTATTAAAGTGGTCTGTGGGGGTAGGTCATGTTGTATTGTATCACAAATTTGAGATGCGGCTTCATCTACATTAAAGCAATGAAGGCGATCAGATGAGAAATTCCTGCTGTTCTCCCAGAGCAGGATTATTTTCACACGATTATTTCCCGACGTTTATTATACACACATTAAAAAGAAATCCTGAAATCCGGCCTTCTTTGACCCCAACAATGGGTACGGCCACGGCCCAGGGGTTCCCGAACCAGGAGTCACAACCCCACTTCATAATAAAAACTCACAAGCACCTCTTCTTGTTTTATTCACAAACCAACGTTAGTTCACACTAAAGACAGAGCTCGTCAGACGCTTTCATGCTTTAGGAATCAAACTTGGAAATCTGACAGACTTTCATGCTTCGGCTCTTACGGGGTGAATTTAAATCTCCTGGCTGTACATTACTCACGCATTAAACCCTTTTTACATGTGCATGTTACTGTAAATCAGTGTTAAAACATGTAATTAATCCTATTAATTACTTTTACAACAATATCACGACCTTGTTTCATTGACAGACAGACTTTTACCCTGTGTGTAATAAACATACGTTTTCTTGTATATTAATCTTCGCCACATGACCCCCATGACCCTCGGCGTGGCCATGTACAGGAAATCACGCATCACATCACTTCCTGGTCAGCAAAACAAGCTCAACTAAGGCTGATGTTGAGTGGATTAAATATTAACATGTGCATTTTTCACTATTAATTAATTAATTATAACCAAATGACAGCATGGCAACGCCAAGCCATATAAACGTTTATCTTTTTTTTTTTTTTTTTTTTTACTATTTTGTTCTCAGAGACGTTTCTTGTTCCATGATGACGATTACAAAAAGCCATAAATAATTCTCGTCTCTACGTGGACTGGCTTTATTGGGCATTTTGTTGACGCATTAACAGAGCAATGCAAAGGTCAGTATAGGATAATAAAATGATAGGACCTGCAAAACATCACAATCTTGCTGCTGTTTGTTCCCTCCTTTCTGTTTTTGTCTCTCTGTGTAATCCCTGTACAGTGGAGGGAGCGATGTTTACCTGGGAGCAGGATCCCGGAGGCGAGACACTCCATGACCCTGCGCAGAGCCTCTCCCGCTCCCAGCGGCCGGTTACACGTCGCGATGGCCTTCTCACACAGTAGCTCCAGCGGCTAACAACAGGAAAGAAAAAAAAAAAAAAAAGTGCGAATACTCAGGGCTAGGATGAATATTTGCTAGAGATGTTTAGCCAACATGTTTAGTTATAACTGTTTACATATTACAAATATGTTATTTATACACTGCCTGGCCAAAAACATATCGCACAGTAATATTTCCTTGGATCGTCAACAGAGTAGGTTCACTGTGGTCTTTTTTCATCAGCCTTATTCAACATTCATTTAGTGCTATCAGGAGAATCAACCTGCTCAGAAAAGTCAACTCCAGCAAGACCTAAAGACTGGGGTGAAGGTCTGACTTCATTTTATTGCCACATAACGTTGCTGAGTCTCGACCTGAGCGACTGAAGCAATCCCAGATCAGAACACTGTCTCCAGAGGCTTGTACAGTGGACACGATGCATGATGGGAGCATCGCTTGATGCGCTTCCCTTCTTACCCCTCTTCATGATTTCATCAACTATGCTTCCATTTAAATGATGTTTAACCAGGGAGCAGACAGACAGGCTAAACCAACTGTCTGCTAGCTGCATAGAGTCGTCACTCAGGGTTCATCAGATTGAGACTGTGTCTGTTCCCCGAGATAAACATAAACATACATTTAGAAAGACTCAGAAAGTCTGTTTTAGTAATTTAATTAACATAGACACCACAAACTCAGATCACACTGAATGCGCAGCCAGCACCTCTGATCTGAAGCTAGGACTGTTAAATATTAGATCTCTCGCATCTAAAGCAGTTATTGTTAATGAAACTATCACAGATCAGGAGCTTGACATATTATGTTTAACAGAAACCTGGATTAAACAGGACGAGTATGTGGCTCTAAATGAAGCGAGTCCTCCTGGATACAGCTACATACACCAGCCTCGGCTAACTGGTAGAGGAGGAGGAGTCGCAGTTATTTATAACCATAATCTGTCTCTCGTACAAAAACACAGTTTTAAATCTAATGCATTTGAAGTTCTCTATAGTAACATAAAGTCAGCTCAGTCAATCCCGCTAATCATCATTTACAGACCCCCTGGGCCGTACTCGGAGTTTCTCTGCGAATTTGCAGATTTCCTTTCAAACCTTGTTGTTTCTGTAGACAAAGCGTTAATTGCTGGAGACTTTAATATTCATTTTGAGAATCCAGAAGACCCTCTGAGAACAGCATTCTTGTCCATACTGGACTCAGTAGGAGTAAATCAGTGTGTAGTAGGACCCACTCATAAAGCAGGTCACACTTTGGATTTAATATTATCCTTCGGATTAAGTATAGGAAATATAACCACAATTCCACAGTCTGAAGTTATCTCAGATCACTACCTTGTCTCGATTAAAGCGTGTTATAGTAATAATGTACGCACAGCACCGCGCTTCCACCTTAAACGTACGTTTACATCAAATACCGCACAGAGCTTTATCAATAATCTTCCAGAATTATCTACTTTGATTGGATCGCCATCTGACTTCACAGAACTCGAACAGGCGAATGAATATCTAGAGTCAACACTTCGTTATAGCTTAGATAATGTGCTCCAGTTAAAAGGAAAATGATTAGAGATAAGAAACTCGCTCCTTGGTATAATGACCACACACGTGCTTTAAAACAAACCGCTCGCAAATTTGAACGTAAATGGCGCCAAACTAAATTGATAGTATTCAAAATAGCTTGGAAGGAGAGCATCCTGAAGTATAAAAAAGCTCTCAGTGATGCTAGATCAACGTATCTCTCCACTCTTATAGAAAATAACAAAAACAACCCGAGATTTTTATTTAATACCGTAGCTAAATTAACTAAAAACAAGACCACTGCAGAAATCTCCACAACATCATCATGCAGTAGTGAGGATTTCATGAACTTTTTCAATATTAAAATCATAAATATTAGGCAAAAAATTCAGGCTTTGAAACCAGACAATTTAAATAATTCAGATGATCTAACCACATCACATCAGAACTTAGAACACTTTCCTCCCCTTGAAGCGAGGGAACTAATTTCACTCATCTCTTCTTCAAAATCGTCAACCTGTATATTAGATCCTATACCGACACATTTTCTCAAGCAGATAGTCCCAGCAATAACAGAACCCCTGTTGAAAGTAATTAACTGTTCACTCAGTAGTGGGTATGTCCCCAAATCCTTTAAATTAGCCGTTATTAAACCGCTAATCACGAAACCTGACCTTGACCCCTGTCTGCTTTCTAATTACAGGCCGATATCAAACCTTCCGTTTATCTCCAAGATTCTGGAAAAGGTAGTATCACAGCAGCTCTGTTCACATCTACACAGAAATAGCATAAATGAAATAGCATAAATGAACTGTATCAGTCAGGATTTAGGCCTCATCACAGCACAGAGACAGCACTTGTTAAAGTAGTAAACGACCTCCTATGGGCCTCTGATCAGGGTTGCGTCACTATACTTGTGTTACTGGACCTCAGTGCAGCTTTTGACACCATTGATCATAGTATTCTCCTTCACAGATTAGAAAAGGTAGTTGGAATTAAGGGAACTGCCCTCTTGTGGCTCAGATCCTACTTGACTGATCGTTATCAGTTTGTAGATTTAGATGGTGACCATTCCTCATGTTCTCAAGTGGAGTTTGGTGTTCCACAGGGCTCAGTTTTAGGCCCACTGCTTTTTTCCCTTTACATGCTTCCTCTGGGCAACATAATTCGTAAACATGGTATTAGTTTTCATTGTTATGCTGATGACACAATTATATGTCTCAGCAAAACCAGATGAGAAAAACCAGTTTGCTAAAATTGAGCAGTGTGTGCAGGACATAAGAGATTGGATGTTAATTAATTTTCTTCTGCTTAATCCTGATAAGACAGAAGTTCTAGTCATAGGGACCACAAGTAGCTAGAAGTAAGCTTTCTGATCAGACTGTAACTTTAGATGCCTTTCTGTTCCATCAAGTGCAACAGTTAAAGACCTCGGTGTGATTATAGATTCAAGCCTTTCGTTTGAAGCTCATGTAGATAATATCCCCTTGGGATAGCTTTCTTTCTTAAATATTGCCAAGACAGCTTATGTAAGGTCTCGTGATGCAGAAAAACTAGTTCAATACTTTTATGCCTCTAGGTTGGACTATTGTAGCATATACTGTCTGGTTGTTCAACTAGGTGTATAAAAAGTACAGTTAGTCAGTCAGTTAGTACAGAATGCAGCAGCGAGCATCCTCACTAGAACCAGAAGATACAAGCACATCACCCCTATCTTATCTTCACTGCATTGGCTCCCTGTGAAATTTCGCATTGATTTTAAGATACTACTTTTGACATTTAAAGCACTAAATGGTCTTGCGCCACAGTATTTGAGTGAACTGCTAGTGTCTTACGATCCGCCACGCCTACTTCAATCAAAGAATGCAGGCTGCCTGTCAGTACCATGTATTATTAAAACTACAGCAGGGGGCAGAGCTTTTTCTTACAAAGCCCCAAAGTTATGGAATAGTCTTCCTATTAATGTTCGGGACTCAGACACAGTCCCATGTGTTTTAAGTCTAGGCTAAAAACTTATGTTATTTAGCCAAGCATTTTTGTAAAGTAGATTAAACCTAGGTAAAGGAGCAGATCTGGGGATCATGGAGTGAGTATTCTGGTGAACTGGCTTATTGTTTAGATGCTTCCTCCCCACTCTCATTTGTTCACTAGGTTTGCTGACTGGAGGTGATTGGTATGCTTTACATCTCAGGGAGCCCTCATGTTTGTGGTTACTTTGCTGGCTCTCCCTTTTAGCTTATGCTAGTTATAGTTGAAGTCCTGCCGGAGTCCCTGCTTGCACTTTGCACTAATATACATTCACCTTATACATGTTGACTGTGACCATACCTAACATGGTCACATGGATGCCCCGTGTGGTCTGCCTGGATGCGCTTGGTGGCTGGGGATGGTTTCCATGAAGACTGTCCTATCATCGATTGATGCTCTGGGGACCTGTGACTTCAGTTGTTCGATAGCTTAGGACTGGAATCTCCTACAGTCTACCTGAGCCTCCGGGAACAAACTGGACTCCTTTTAATTTAAATTTTAACACATCTCCTGTTACACTGAACTTCCAGTACACATTATTATGCTGATCATTCTCTGCTATCCGTTATCACCCAGATGAGGATGGGTTCCCTGTTGAGTCTGGTTCCTCTCAAGGTTTCTTTCTATTACCATTTCAGGGAGTTTTTCCTTGCCACCGTCGCCCTCGGCTTGCTCATCAGGGACAATCTTATCATTTTGATTCATACACATTGCATAAAAACTTATTTCTTTTTATTGTGTAAAGCTGCTTTGCGACAATGTCAATTGTTAAAAGCGCTATATAAATAAAATTGAATTGAATTGAATTGAAAGCTGTACACCTGGTGGCCCCCCCCCCCGGTCTCCCGTCAGCCAAAAGGACAGCTGAGCTGATATTAGAGCACGTAGTCCGCCTGCATGGGTTCCCAAAGGACATTGTCTCAGACAGCGGGCCCCAGTTCACCTCCCGGTTCTGGAAGGCCTTCTGCCATCTGATCGACTCCACCTGCAGTCTGTCCTCCGGCTACCACCCACAGAGTAACGGTCAGATGGAGCAAACCAACCAACAACTACCTGAGATGCTTTGATGCTGATCGTCAGTGCTCCTGGGCCCGCTACCTCATATAGGCTAAGTTGTCTCACAACCTCCATACGTCCTCTGCCACCAACCTCAGCCCGTTCGAGGTGTGCTGCGGTTTCCAACCTCCGATATTCGACCATCAAGAACCAGAGGTTAAAGTACCGTCGGCCCAACAGTTGGTTCGCCGGTGTCGACAGCTCTGGAGATGAGCAAACAACGCCATCCGACTTGTTAACACCCGCTACACCATTCAACATCGCCGTCGACACCCACCAGGACGAATGTACCAAGTAGGTGACAAGGTATGTTTATCAACAAGAAATCTACACCTGCAGACAGAATCACGAAAACTATCACCCAGATTCAAATTAAAATTTTTATTTGTCACATACACAGTCATACACAGTACGATATGCAGTGAAATGCATATATGCAGTGAAATATACCGCATCAACCTCTGGATTAACCCTGTCACCTACCGGCTCCAGCTGCCTGCGGCGCTCCGGATCCACCTGGTATTCCACACATCTCAACTTAAACCCTTCACTACGTCACCCATGATGACATCAGAGCTACAATAGTGGACCATGTCATCAACCATGGGATGACCCTGAGGGAAGCTGGCCAACGGGTTCAGCCTAATTTGAGCCGCTACACTGTGGCAAGCATCATTAGGACATTTTGAAATGAGAATCGGTAAGTACTTTGTAGCACTGCCATACTCTCATGAGAAACACAACAGTACCATACATGCAAAAATACTGAAATTGTTACTTTACAGAATTGCTAGACGTCCAGATGTTGGGGGCAGAGGAAGAATGCTCACTGCAGAACAAGCGACCCATATAGTGAACATAATGATTGGCAATAATGCAAGCACGAAATACAGCAGCGCATAATTGATAATGACACCATCTTTCAAAATATACACAGTGCAAGCAAGTCGTGTACTTGCGCGCCACAGAATAAGAATGAAGCTAATTTACAGAGTTCCTTTCGAGAGAAACACAGAACGTGTAAAGCAACTGCGATATGACTATGTGCAAGTAAGCTATAGTGTCATTGGTTCTGAATTTGGAAATGCATACTGTAGTGCGGTGCATGGGCCTGATGTGTTGCATTTGTTTTGTCTTGTCCAGAGAGTGATGGAACTAGAAGCAGATGCCATGGGACATGAGCTACTTTTTGTAGATGAGGCCGGTTTTAACCTCAGTAAAACCAGGAGAACATTATTGGAAACCGTGCCATCATCAATGTCCCAGGACAACGTGGTGGTAACACAACCATGTGTGCAGTTATAAGCCAAAATGGTGTTGTTCACCATCATGCAACCATAGGCCCATAAAACATTGCACTCATTATTGCATTCCTGGACACATTACATGACATGCTCACTGTTCAGAGACCAAAGCATACCCGATTTGTCATCATATGGGACAATGTTAGTTTCCATAGGGCTGCTTTGGTCCGCAACTGGTTTACAGACCACCCATCCTTCATGGCACTCAACCTCCCTCCATACTCTCCATTCTTAAATCCCATCGAGGACTTCTTCTCTGCCTGGCACTGGAAAGTGCACGACCGTCATCCTCATTAACAGGTAGCCCTTTTACAGGCAATGGAGGTGGCATGTGGAGATATTGACCAGGCATCATGTCAGGCCTGGATACGGCATTCAAGAAGATATTTTCCCCGGTGCCTTGGACTGGAGGATATCGCATGCGATGTGGACGAAATTTTGTGGCCGGACCCACAAAATTGTCTTTTTTTTCCCTTTTGTTTTTGTGAAATTACTATTTTGTGTTCTGACTTTGTCTTGGTTTTGATGAGTGTGAATAAACACCAATACTTGAATTTTGGATCCTTGTATGTTTACATGACACTATGACAAAAGTATGATCTCAAACTGACATCTGTACACAGAGAAAGCAAAAGCCAGATGTGTTTGTATTCATACCATCAGTGTGCAGTTGGCGCATTGTGTGCTTAGTAGATGATGGCTTATGCGTACTGTTTGATACAAAAACACCATTTTTACAAAGGTGTGAAGAGTTAATCTAGCTGTGTTCGCTTTTGCAAGAGAACTACAATGTTTTGATAATTGGGTGAAAGCTTTTCTTATTTGTGTGTAGAGTTTTGCAAAAATAGCCAATAGTTACAAAAAATGTGCTTAGGCAATCAGAAAAAACTGTAATATCCACCCAAATGCAAAAAAATATATTTAAGCTTTTAAAATGAATTCTGAGTCTTGCTTTCTCCTGTGGTATTCAGATGTAAATTGAAGTGCCAAAAATTTTAAGTTTTAAGATGAACTAGAGTGTACTCACGTCTCGGCCCTTATGGAGATCCTGATGCCCACGTGCTACTGTACCATTACCTCTGAATGGAGTGTGTCGGTCATATCCACTGCCCCTCCTATATAGATATATTATTACCTCAGAGTATGACATAAAAGGTTTGTGACACACTTACAGTGTGACACACTCACAGTACGACATAAAAGTTGATGATGATGCTGCCTACTGCCTTCTTGTACAAACAATCTGT
>QNUK01001077.1:0-128383 GCA_013621035.1 Clarias magur | reverse complement strand
AGAAACTATTAAGCAATAACTACCCTTAATCACCCTTCAATACATGTCACCTTCGACCTTTAGCTGTCAATATCGTTATGATTTCTGATGACCTTCGACCTTTCAGCAATCAATCAAAGTTTGACGTTTTCCCCCTTCATTTCTCTCTCACGCAGTCCATGATTCCCTGCGCACGATGAACTGATTCTGTCTAATGTATTATAACTAAATGTTTATGAGCAGGTTCTCCATCACCAACATGGAAACATGAGTCTTCATCACTCAGATTTTCACCACAGCCTGAATATAAAAGAAAAACATGTATTAATAACCATAAACTGGCCTGTGGTTGTTCATGTTCAACAGTATATCATCATCTCTCCTTCAAGGGAAACATCATCTCCCGTTTATAATTACTCATTCAACATTTGTAATAAGGAATAATGAACACTACTGAGTCATCTAGCTCTTGTTCTACATTTATATTTAAGTGCAGACTTTAAGAACAAGCTGAGGTTGGAATGACAGAAGACACGGCGTGGAGGTCGGGTGCTGGAAGCAGTGTCAGAGTGAGGAAAGTGGCTGCTTAAATACAATATTCGTAGCAGTGTGACAAAAATAAATTATTATTTGAATGAGCTTTTATAAGAGTTGAGAAGAAAGTGTGCTGCTTATCAGAATCAGGGAAAAGCAGAGACCATCTTGTTCAGACAAAAGCAGCAGTATGAAGTCAGAGTTCATTTACAAATCACTCTCATGCACTCATTTGTGACATTTGTAGACACTGTCTGATTCCCTTCACATGAACTTTGAATTAACACACTGAACACAAAACAGCATTAAAAACCTATTTGGAAAAGTATCTGTTTAAATAAAATGCAATTGTTAAAAAAAATGTTCCTGACGTCTTATCTGCTATTTATTTAAACTAAAGAGAAATTAGTAAGGATTAGTCATCCTTATCTAAGAGGTTATTACTCACTAGATTGTAATGTTCATCATCCTTAAGAGCAGACAGCAGGTTCTTTCCTGAGTCTCCTACATTATTACAGGACAGATCCAGTTTTCTCAGGTGTGAGGGGTTTGATCTCAGAGCTGAAGTCAGAGCCACACAGCCTTCATCTGAGACACCACAACCATACAACCTGCAGACACACACCCAATCACACACACACATATCAGGTCTTTAAATATTATACAGCAGGATCAGACTAGTGTGTGGGGAAGTTATTAGCTCCTTGGTTCATGTGCTTTTAAATCTAGAATGTGAATGTGTAACTCGTTTATTTAGTATTGACAGGAATAACACTCACTGTAGTTTATTCATACAGAAAGTGTTTATCATGACCTGGTTTAAAATTAGTCAATATTTTAGTATTAATATTTAAAAATAAGTTATTACCCCAGTGTCTCCAGTTTACAGTGAGGATTCTCCAGTAGAGCAGAGAGACGCTTCACTCCTGAATCTCCTATATAATTCCAGGACAGATCCAGTTCTCTCAGGTGTGAGGGGTTTGATCTCAGAGCTGAAGTCAGAGCAGCACAGCCTTCATCTGAGACACCACAATCACCCAACCTGTAGAAAGACACAATGATAAAATAATCTTACTTTAAAGTGATGTTTGTAAAATAATTGTAATTTTAAAAATTATCAATGACGTGTAATCTGGTCATTCAGTTGACTTCATTTTTATTGCATCCTAACGAGAGCCTTGACCTGAACAACTGAAGCAACCCGAGATCATAACACTGCCTCCAGAGGCTTGGACAGTAAGCCCTATGCATGATGGGTGCATCGCTTCTTGCGCTTCCATACTTACCTTGACTTGCCCATCACTCTGGAATAGGCTCAATCTGGACTCATCAGACCACAAGGCCTTTTTTCTATTGTGCCAAAGTCTTTATTCTTGCCAGTGAATTATAGTCTTTCGTTATTAGTATCTTCATTAAAAAGTGTGTTTATTATGGCCACTCAGCTGTTTAGTTCCTTGTCCCACTGTGTGAGTGAATTGCTTTTACTTTCACTTTTAAACATAGCTGTGGTTTTCCTGCCATTGAACTTCAAGTGTTCTCCAATTGTGCTCGTTTATGGTGTTTTTTTTTTCTGATTATATTTCTTATGGGAAGATGCACTATCCTTCCTGAACCTAAAATGTTTGAACAAATCCTGCATGAACATCAAACGTTTAACTTTAAATTGTTTTTATTATATTTCATGTAATGTTTGTATTTTTGCTCTTTATTTATTTTATTTTCTACTCCTCCTTTCCCTTCCCAAAATAAACTTTTCTGCAGCTACACACACACACACACACACACACACACACACACACACACACACACACACACACACCTCTCTGACCCAAAGCCTGATAAAATCATCAGTGTGCCGTGAAAAGAAACAATCTTCCTCCTCAGGACATTGATGATGAACCTAAAACTTCTGCTTCAGTCTCACTATTAGAGAATGTGTCTTACTGAGGAGCAGCTCATGTGACTCTCAGAGAGATGATCTTACACCAATGTCTCCAGGTTACAGTGAGGATTCTCCAGTACAGCACAGAGACACTTCATTCCTGAGTCTCCTATATTTTTATAGTACAGCGTCAGGCATCTCAGGTGTGAGGGGTTTGATCTCAGAGCTGAAATCAGAGCAGCCAAGCCTTCATCCGAGATATCACACAATCGCAAACTGTAGAGAGACACAATGACACACTCTTCATCAGCAGATATTTGACTGTTTTTCACAGTCCTAAATTACACATTTTGGGCAGCTTTCTCAAGCAATAATGACATAACAGAAACAAAGTAGCTGCAGCACCCAGTGTTTTAACATTAAACTGGCATGACTGGCATTTAACTCAAACAGAATTTCAGTGTTAAGTAATGTTAATATCGTCAGATAGGATTTTTTAGAAGAAAACAAATAGAATTTAAATACATATTCTAATGCCTGACAGCATTGACGAAAATCCTGTAATGAACTGAAAAGGTTGTTATTGTACAAAAATATTACAACTGGGAGGTTGTTCCAAAACAGGGTTTGATGACCAACATCTCATTGTTAAACAATACAGTATGTATTTTTTTTTTTTTTAGAAGAAAGTGTTTTTTTTTTCTTTTCTTCAAACAAACAAAGGTGAGAGCCGTTATCCATAAATTGGAGAAAGCTTACAACAGTGGTGATCCTTCCCACTAGTGGCCGGCCTACCAAATTTACTCCAAGAGCACAATGATGACTCATCCAGGAGCTCATAAAAGAACCCAGTACAACATTTAAAGAACTGCAGGCCTCAGTCGCCTCAGTTAAGATCAGTTTTCATGATTCAACAATAAGAACGAGACTGGGCAAAAAAGGCATCCGTGAGAAAGTTCAAAGGCAAAAGTCACTACTGACCAAAAAGAACACAAAGGCTCATCTCACATTTGCCAAATACAATATCTTGATTGAGACTTTCATAAAGAGAACGTTATACCATCAGACAAACATGGTGGTGGTAGTACGGTTATCTGGGGCTACTTTTGCAGCTTCAGAATCCGGATGAATTGCCATATTTGATGGAATCATGAATTCCATGCTCTACCAGAAAATCCTGAAGGAGAATGCCTGGCCATCAGTTTGTGACCCCAAGTTCAAGCGCACATAATCAAGATATGCTGCAGGACAATGATCCAAAACCCACCAGCATCTCCATCTCTGAATGGATAAAAAAAAAAAAAGGCTTTGGCGTGGCCTAGTCAAAGTCCAGACTTAAATGCGATTGAGATGCTGTAGCAACATGGTAGACAATCCAATGTAATAAAAATTCATAAAGTAAAACAGTGTTGAAAAGGATGTGCACTGTAGAACATGCAAAACCCTTTGGCTGAATCAGATCAGAAGTCTTGGTCTATGTTTTCTTTTTAATGATTTATTTAATAATTTATTTAACTAAAAGTAATTGGTTATAATAATGAATTTAGATTTTAAATTATAACCCATAATTTTGTAATTTTAATAAAAAATTTCTAAATAAACCATAACATTTTGAGTGCACTGGGGGGGTGCAGGGGCAGCTGCAGAATTCCCAAATCCCTCCAAGGCAGCACGCATTGTTATTGTCACTCTCAAAGAGATGATTTTACCTCAGACCTTCCACTTTATTGTGAGGATTCTCCAGGACAGCAGAGAGAGTCTTTACTTCTGAGTCTCCTAGTTTCTCCTCATTCAGACTTAATATTTTCACAGTCAGATGCAGATCTCTCAGACTGGAGGTTTCTGAGTTGAGCGCTGAGACCAGGGCTGAACAACTTTTCACTCCAATGACATCACACTTGATCCTGAAGTAAATAATAATACACAATGGAATAGAATTTGTGCAAATTATTAAACAAGTCCTGAAAACTTTCACTGTCCTTTCCTTATTTTCAAACAAGCTAGTTAGACAATATGCCAAAAGGGACTCTACAGCTAAAATTTTACATTTAACCATCCAGGATTTTTTATTCCTGTACGTTTATAACCCTATGAGTTTTAACAGATATAAAAAAAAACAATAATACAAAAATTGTCAAACACTTAATGTTATTTGACAGTCACAGGGGCTGCAATGCAGTAACAGGAATTGCAATTTATGTAACCAAATTAGGTAGCTAGCGTATAACTAATATCAGTAGATCATGAGAAATTGCATTTGTTAGGTTACGTGGCATATACAAATACACATACAAAGTAGAAGAGGTAAAACAGCCCCAAAAATAAAGTAAAATGAACATTGACTAATTTGACAATTTGTATACTTGCTAGGTAATGTCATTAAAACTGATTAAGCTAAAGGCTAACTACAGCTAACTAGCTAGTATCTGAAAGTTTGCAACCCTTTCAGTATAATATATTATTGAGCTATGAAAAATGAAATACTGGCTTTTATTTTGTCCTGCAGTTTTGTACATATAACAGAATGTTGAATAAAATTTAACCAGTTTCACTAAATATATAAATAAATAAATGAATAAATAAATAAATAGCCTGCAGAGAATTATGTGCGCTGTGTGAGCTTTCATGTTTTAGACATTTCAAATTAGAGTGGAGACTACGAGCCAGGCCTTCTCGTCCAACATCAGTGTCTAAATTTCCAACTGTTCTTCTGCAAGAATGGTCAAAAATTCCCATAAATATACAGTGAGCTGATAATTTCCTATTGAATGTATTTTCATACTAATTGAATTCATACTAATTTCATTACACTCTCGAGGCTTAAAAAGCCAAACATGAATTTGAATTGAATTGAAATGTAATATATATTTTATTCTTCTTTTTATTTATCTAGGAACCTCTGTAGTCCAACTAGGGACAATGGAGGCCAATAGTGACCACTGTATTTATTCCCATTTGTACGGCTGTGGTAAGACATCCTGTAAACATTCACCCACTACGAGCAATTTGTAAACACCAATTAGCCTAATGTGCATATTTTTGGACTGTGAGAGGAAACTGAGGGTGGCACGGATTTCCACCCAGGCTCGATTCCCGTCTCTGTGTGCATGGAGTCTGCATGTCCTCCCGTGCTTGGTGAGTTTCCTTCCACAGTCCAAAGATATGCAGGTTAGGCTAACTGGCATTGGCAAATTGCCCATAGTGTGTGAATGAATGTGTGAGTGTGCGTATGTGTGTGTGTGTGTGCCCTGCGATGGATTGGCACCCTGTCCAGGATGTACCCTGCCTTGTGCCCTAAGCCTCCTTGGATTAGGCCCAGGTCCCCGCGATGCTGCATACAGGATAAAGCGGTAAAGACGATGAGTGAGTGAGAGTGAGAGGAAACTGGAGAACCCAGTGGAAACCCACCAAGCACGGGGAGAACATGCAAACTCCATGCACACAGACTCTACATGAGAATAGAACCTGCCATCCTTCCTCCTAAATATTTGTTTTGTCATTTTGTTATTCTGCCTTCCTGGAGTAGTTCACATCTGCTCCTACAAACTTTTTGCATTTATAGACCAAGCTCAAAAAAACATATCACTGTATTTTGATTTGTCAATTGTTGCTTCCCGAAACAATGCCAAACACCTACAGGATTTAGTGTGATGTCTAATGACTGTTTTATCACCTGGCCCTGAGGGTACACAAGAATCGTTTTTACAAATCTGCCACTTGGTGACACTATGTCAAATTCCAAATTGCATTTGTACTTGCAAATTGGAGGAACGCCAATTGGTTGGTGCCATTGCATCTTAGTGCGTGCTAAACAAAAAGAAGCTTGATGTTTTCACATCAAATGTTGCATGTCATTTGCCCCAATGGTGCCCAACCGGCTATATTATTATTATTATTATTATTATTATTATATAAAATGCTGTTTAGTACAGCAAGTTCCCAACTTACGAACATTCGAGTTACGAATTTCCGCAGATATGATCGGACCACGGAACATCTATAGACATGAATAAATTGCGACAATAGCTCACGTGTATTACAGACACTGCAGTGCACTACTGTAGATATCAATATTTACAATTATATGCTAAATGTTCAGTGTCTAAGTGCATGTATAAAATGACCAGATTCTGGTACAATGTAAAGTATGTGTGCATGTGGGGGTGCATGAGAAATAAGTCGGTCTCACTGGTTTCGATGAATCAGTCCGGGAGCACAATAACAGAAAATGGCTGCCCTGTTAAGGTGTCCCAATGGTGAATAAACTTAATTTTGAAAATTCACAGTCCAATACAGTGGAAAGTAGCTCCGAGACAAAATGGCGTCTGTTCAAGCACAGTAAACACTGTGTGTGTTGTCCCTTCCTCCTCCCAGGTTGAATTTAAACAAGGTCAGCTGACTCGTTATGCACGTTTAAAAATGCTTACACGCGGTTATGGTTTTTGTCCACATGATGGCAGTGTGTGGAAAGGGGACAGATGCACTGCTCAGATTTAGCCAAGTGGATTGGTATGCTATACATTGTATATTTGTGTCAAAGGTGTATAAAGCACTATTCGGACGGGACTAGTTTTACTGGGAGACGTTGGAGTTTGAATTTTTTTCAGCCAACGTCTGTAATTTAATGTGTGGTTTCGGACTGGACTAACATCTCTGTGTTTATTACGGAGGTAGGCGTGTCTGTGTTTTACATGTGGGCGTTGCACAAGACCACGTGTTGAGGATGCGTGGATTGCGTATGGTCATATGAATACCGAATACCGACGCGCTAGAGATTGTACGGTAGTTCACGTTGACCAAAACACACAAGAAAACGCGTTTCGGAAAAAACATTTTCGGCAAACACAGACATTCGCATTCGGACGGGATTAGATTTCTCAGAAGACTGCCGAGTTTGCTGAAAAACAGTAGGTAATTTGCTCTGGAACTTTTACAGAGGTCGCGTGAGAAAAAGACAGACATAGCAGATTCGGACGGGATTAAAATCACAAAGTACCTCTGTGAAACAGAAATTTCTCTAACGTCCCCCAGTAAAACTAGTCCCGTCCGAATAGTGCTTAAAGCACTTTGTGTACTTTGTGATTTTAATCCCGTACGAATCTGCCATGTCTGTCTTTTTCTCGGTATTCGAGTTTCTGCTTTCTACGCTCCAGTAGAAATCCTCATCCTCAACACGTGGTCTTGTGCAACGCCCACATGTAAAACACAGATACGCCTAGCTCCGTAATAAACACGGAGATGTTAGTCCCGTCCGCATCCATAGATGAAATGACAGACGTCGGCTGAAGTCAAATGTCTCCCAGTGAAACTAGTCCCGTCCGAATAGTGCTTAAGACAGTACCTACACACGTGGACAAAATTGTTGGTACCTTTCGGTCAATGAAAGAAAAGCTCACAATGGTCACAGAAATAACTTTAATCTGACAAAAGTAATAATAAATAAGAATTTTATGAATGTTAACCAATGAAAGTCAGACATTGCTTTTCAACATTGCTTCAACTGAATTATTTTAAAAAATGAACTCATGGAACAGGCCTGGACAAAAATGATGGTACCCCTAACTTAATAGTTTGTTGCACAACCTTTTGAGGCAATCACTGCAATCAAACGATTCCTGTAACTGTCAATGAGACTTCTGCGCCTCTCTGCAGGTATTTCGGCCCACTCCTCATGAGCAAGCTGCTCCAGTTGTTTCCGGTTTGAAGGGTGCCTTTTCCAGACAACATGTTTCAACTCCTTCCAAAGATGCTCAATAGGATTGAGGTCAGGGCTCATAGAAGGCCACTTTAGAATAGTCCAATGTTTTCCTCTTAGCCATTCTTGGGTGTTTTTAGCTGTGTGTTTTGGGTCATTGTCCTGTTGCAAGACCCATGACCTGCGACTGAGACCCAGCTTTCTGACACTGGCCAGCACATTTCTCTCTAGAATCCCTTGATAGTCTTGAGATTTCATTGTACCCTGCACAGATTCAAGACACCCTGTGCCAGATGCAGCAAAGCAGCCCCAGAACATAACAGAGCCTCCTCCATGTTTCACAGTAGGGACAGTGTTCTTTTCTTGATATGCTTCATTTTTCCGTCTGTGAACATAGAGCTGATGTGACTTGGCAAAAAGTTCCATTTTTTTCTCATCTGTCCATAGGACATTCTCCCAGAAGCTTTGTGGCTTGTCAACATGTAGTTTGGCATATTCCAGTCTGGATTTTTTATGATCTGTTTTCAACAATTGTGTCCTCCTTGGTCGTCTCCCATGTAGTCCACTTTGGCTCAAACAACGACGGATGGTGCGATCTGACACTGAATTTCCTTGAGCATGAAGTTCATCTTGGATCTCTTTAGAAGTCTTTCTGGGCTCTTTTGTTACCATTCAGATTATCCGTCTCTTTGATTTGTCATGAATTTTCCTCGTGCAGCCACGTCCAGGGAGGTTGGCTACAGCCCCATGGATCTTAAATTTCTGAATAATATGTGCAACTGTAGTCACAGGAACATCTAGCTGCTTGGAAATGGTCTTATAGCCTTTACCTTTAACATGCTTGCCTATAATTTTCTTTCGAATCTCCTGAGACAACTCTTTCCTTGGCTTCCTCTGGTCCATGTTGAGTGTGGTACATACCATGTCACCAAACAACACAGTGACGACCTGGAGGCCTATATATAGGCCCACTGACTGATTACAAGATTGTAGACACCTGTGATGCTAATTAGTGGACACACCTTGAATTAACATGTCCCTTTGGTCACATTATTTTCAGTATTTTCAAGGGGTACCATCATTTTTGTCCAGGCCTGTTCCATGAGTTTATTTTTTTTAAATAATTCTGTTGAAGCATGGTTGAAAAGCAATGTCTGACTTTCATTGGTTAACATTCATAGAATTTTTTTAAATTATTACTTTTGTCAGATTAAAGTTATTTCTGTGACCATTGTGAGTTTTTCTTTCATTGACCAAAGGGTACCAACAATTTTGTCCATGTTTGTATATCTAGCTTTTAAAAGTCAGTTTTTCATGAAAGGCCATTTCCACCTCACTAATGAAGGCTTTTAGTAAATCGTAATGACAAAAAGGGTTTTATAAAAGTAAATGCCGTTCCTGTTTTATTTATTTGTTTATTTATTTTTGTATATATGTTTTCATATCTCATTCAAAAAAAAAGTCCAATGTGCCTATGTGGGAAAATTGTTAGAATTCTAGGGCTTTGGGACTCCAGCAAACGATGGTGAGAGACATTATCCACAAAGGGAAAAAGCTTGGAATAGTGGTGAACCCTTTCAGCAAAAAGCCACTGCTAACCAAAAACAACACAAAGGCTCGTCTCACATTTGCCAAAAATGATCTTGCTTATCCCCAAGACTTTTAAGTAAATACTGTATTCTGTGAACTGATAAGACAAAAGTTAAACTTTTTGGAAGGTGTGTAAGGGCATCCTGTTACATCTGGCATAAAAGTAACAGCATTTCACAAAATGAACATCATACCAACAGTCAAACATGGTGGTGGTAGTGTGATGGTCTGTGGCTGCTTTGCAGTTTCAGGAAATGGACAATTTGCTACAACTGATGGAACGAATTCTCCGATCTACCAGTAAATCCAGAAGGAGAATGTCTGGCCATTAGGTCATGACCTCAAGCTCAAGTGCAATTGCGTTATGCAGCGCAAAGTGCATCTCTGAATGGCTCAACAACAAAAAAAAGAAAAAAAAAGGTTTTGGAGTGGCCTAGTCAAAGTCCAGATAACCTTAAACAGTGCGTTCATGCTTGAAAACCCTCTAATGTGGCTAAATTGAAATAATTCTGTAGAGAAGCACAGCAATGTGAAAGATTCGCTGCCAGTTATCGCAAACGCTTAATTGCAGATGTTGCTGCCATGGAGGCAGAACCAGTTATTACTGTATGTTAATTATTACTTTTTTCACATAGGACCAGGTAGGTTTGTATATCTTTTTTCCCCTTAATAAATAAAATCATTACAAATTATATTTTGTAGTTTCTCTGGTTATCTTGGTGTAATATTCAAATTTATTAATGATCTGAATCATTTAAGTGTGACAAATATAAAAAAAAAATAAAACTTTAGGAAGGGGCAAATACACATATATATTTAAAGGAATTTGTTTTTTTTTAAACTATTTTATTCTTTATGTACAACCTGAATTCTGGAAAAGTTGGGAAGTCTTTTAAATTTGAATAAAATGAAGACTAAAAGACTTTCAAATTACATGAGCTATTATTTTATTCACAATAGAACATAGAGAGAACATAAATGTTTAAACTGAGAAATGTAACAATTTTCTGTACAAAATGAGCTGATTTCAAATTTGATGCCTGCTACAGATCATAAATTTTGGGACGCGGGCATGTTTACCATGGTGTAACATCTCCCCTTAAAAAAAAAAAAAAAAAAAACAGTTTGAAGACATCTGGACATTGAGGTTATCTCTGGAGTTTTGGTACTGGAATTTAGTCCCATCCTTTCCTGATATAAGATTCCAGCTGCTGAAGAGTTTGTAGTTATCGTTGACGTATTTTTTGTTTAATGATGCGCCAAATATTCTCTATAGGTGAAAGATCTGGATTGTAGTCAGGCCAATTCAGCACCCGGACTCTTCTACTACGAAACCATGCTGTTGTAATAGCTGCAGTATGTGGTTTTGCCTTGTCCTGCTGGAATACACAAGGCCATTAGATGTTGTCTAAAATCTTTAAATACCTTTCAGCATTTATAGTGCCTTCCAAAACATTCCAAGCCCATATTAAACTGAATGCCGATAACAAGCTGGAATGTCTCCCTCCTCTTTAGCCCGGAGGACATGCCGTCCGTGATTTCCAACAAGAATGTCAAATTTGCACTCGTCTGTCCATTGAAAACTTTCCCACTTTGAAACAGTCCATTTAAATGAGCCTTGGCCCACAGGACACAACGGTGCTTCTGGACCATGTTCACATATGGCTTCCTTTTTGCATGATAGAGCTTTAGTTGGCATCTGCAGATCTGCACGGCAGATTGTGTTTGTCAATGACTTGATTTGCAAAACTTTTGCCATGTGACGTTGAGAAACTTTCTTTCTATGCACTCTTACACAGATTGGAGATGCCCATCTTTTCTTCTGAGAGAATCTGCCTCTCTAATACATACATTTTATAGCTAATCATGTAACAGACCTGATGCTAGATGTTTTTCCCAGCAGAATCTGTTCAAAATATAGCCCTGTCCCAACTTATTTGAGAACTGTAGCAGGCATCAAATTTGAAATAAGCTACTTTAGTGGATAAAGGGTAACATTTCTCTGTTTAAACATTTATTATGGCCTCTGTGTTCTATTGTGAATTAAACATTGGATAAAGTTATATGAAAGTCTTTTAGTTTTATTTATTTATTTATTTTTTAATATAAAACATCAATTTTCCGGAATTCTGGTTGTAATTGCATTAAACCCACTTAAATTATGTTAAGACCTCATTCAAAACATCTCCAAAGTACATATTTGTAAGCGTTTCTGTTTCCATGTACAGTAGAACAGTGATATTTAGCTATACTTACATTGCTTTTCTGGATGCTGCAATTACAGGCATCAGCGTCAGAAGAACCGATTCTGATATTTTATCTGCACTGGTGTATTTACTCTGGTCAAATTCCTCCAGCTCCTGTGCTGATGTCAGTAACACAAACACTAGAGCAGACCACTGTGAAGAAGAGAGTTCACTTTGTTTTCCAGATTTCAGGTAGTGTTGGATTTCCTCCACTAGAGAATCATCATCCAGTTCATTCAGACAGTGAATCAGATTGATGGTTTTCTCTATAGAATGAGAGTTTCTACTGATCTGCCTCCTCTTAATGTACCAAACTGTTTCCACTGTGCTCTGGGAGCTTCTTCCTGTCTGTGTTACTAAGGCCTGTAAGAGTTTCTGATTGGACTCCAGTGAGAGACCCAGAAGAAAGCGAAGGAAAACATCCAGATGTCCAGTCTGACTTTCTAAAGCCTGATATACAGCACACTTGTGGAAATCTAAAAATTTATTTTTTTTCTTCATTTTCCGTTTCGAGGCTTGATCATGTATAAGAACATTTCTTTTTTTCATCTGGAACATCAGGTGCACATACAGAGCTGCGAGATGTTCCTGAACACTCAGATGAACAAAGCAGTACACTTTACTATTGTGAAGCCCAAACTCCTCTCTGAAGATCTGCGTACACACACCTGAGTACACTGCTGCTTCTCTCACATCAATGCCACACTCTCTCAGGTCTTCCTCATAGAAGATCAGGTTCCCTTTCTTCAGCTGCTCAAAAGCCAGTTGTCCCAGTTTAAGAAGCATTTCTTCATCACTCTCCTGCTTCTTTGAGTACTTTTCTCTTATGATGTTTATCTGAATGATGAGGAAGTGTGTGTACATTTGAGTCAGAGTCTTGGGGATCTCTCCACTCTCTGCTTCACACAACATTCTCTCTAGAACAGCGGCTGAAATCCAGCAGAAGACTGGGATGTGGCACATGATGTAAAAGCTTCTTAATGACTTCAGGTGTGTGATGATGTTCTTGGCCAGGCTCTGATCACTGATCCTCTTCCTGAAGTACTCCTCCTTCTGTGGGTCATTGAACCCTCGTACCTCTGTGACTCGATGGACACACTCAGAGGGGATTTGATCAGCTGCTGCAGGTCGGGAGGTGATCCAGATGAGAGCAGAGGGAAGCAGATTCCCTTTGATCAGGTTTATCAGCAGCACAGGCACTGATGCTGATTCAGTTACATCACACACTCTCTCTGTGTTCTGGAAATCTAAAGGAAAACGACACTCGTCCAATCCGTCAAAAATGAACAGAACCTTTTCCCAAATGGACATTTCAGTTTCTTTTATTTCCTTAAAACAGACATGAAGGAGCTCCATCAGACTCAGTTTCTGGTCCTTCATCAAATTCAGCTCTCTGAAAGGAAGTGGAAATATGAGGTGGACGTCCTGATTTGCTTTCCCTTCAGCCCAGTCCACAATGAACTTCTGCACAGAGACTGTTTTTCCGATGCCAGCGACTCCCTTTGTCAGCACAGTTCTGATGGGTTTGTCTTGTTCAGATAAGGGCTTAAAGATGTCATTGCATTTGATTTGTGTTTCCTCTGTTCTTGTTCTTCTGGATGCTGCCTCGATCTGTCTTGCCTCATGTTCATTATTGACGTCTCCACTGTCTCCCTCTGTGATGTAGAGCTCTGTATATATGTCATTTAGGAGTATTTGCTGTCCCAGGTTTATTATCCCTTGATGCAAACATTGAAACCTCTTCATCAGATTTAATTTTAACTTTTTCAGGATTTCATTCTTGGCAGCAGATTCTGGGTCATGCCTACGAGAAAAATGTGGTGAGACATATGTCCAATTATTAGACTTTTTTAACATTTATTTTTCTGACTGGTTACTACATATAGCACTTTTGTTATGTTCTCACTGTGCTTGCTTCATTTAATTTACATTTGTCTTAATCATTTTTATATCTGTCTCCATAGACACTGAAAACTTGATTGTTCTGTTACATGTGATTTTCAATTTCATAGCATTATCTAGTCTATAGCTACTGTACATAATCACTATATATAAACATTATTATGTGGTCATACACGATGATCAGTCCAAAAAATGAGCGAGGTACCAAGGGCGAAGACGAAAGAATAAATCCAGATAGGGTAAGCAGGGGTCGGCAACGAGAAAGAATACGATGAAGCAGATTAGCAAGGAAAGCACGGGGCACACGAGCGAGACACTGCGGCGCTGAGTGACACACTCGGTGCACTTATAAAGCCAAGGGTTGATTGCTTGATTCGATACAGGTGTGCTGTGATTGAGAGCGGAGCGCGTAAGGAAGAACTCCGAAATGGATTAAGACTCATGAGTCTGGCTAACTCGTGACAACAATGGTCACAGAAATAACTTCAATCTGACAAAAGTAATAATTTTAAAAAATTCTATGAATGTTAACCAATGAAAGTCAGACATTGCTTTTCAACTATGCTTCAACAGAATTATTTAAAAAAATAAACTCATGGAACAGGCCTGGACAAAAATCATGGTACCCCTAAAAATACTGAAAATAATGTGACCAAAGGGACATGTTAATTCAAGGTGTGTCCACTAATTAGCATCACAGGTGTCTACAATCTTGTAATTAGTCAGTGGGCCTATATATAGAGCTCACTGTGTTGTTTGGTGACATGGTATGTACCACACTCAACATGGACCAGAGGAAGGAAAGAGTTGTCTCAGGAGATTTGAAAGAAAATTATAGACAAGCCCGTTAAAGGTAAAGGCTACAAGACCATTTCCAAGCAGCTAGATGTTCCTGTGACTACAGTTGCACATATTATTCAGAAAATTAAGATCCATGGGACTGTAGCCAACCTCCCTGGACGTGGCCAAGGGAGGAAAATTCATGACAAATCAAAGAGACGGATAATCCCAATGGTAACAAAAGAGCCCAGAAAGACTTCGAAAGAGATCCAAGGTGAACTTCATGCTCAAGGAACATCAGTGTCAGATCGCACCATCCGTCGTTGTTTGAGCCAAAGTGGACTACATGGGAGACGACCAAGGAGGACACCATTGTTGAAAACAAATCATAAAAAAGCCAGACTGGAATATGCCAAACTACATGTTGACTTCTGGGAGAATGTCCTATGGACAGATGAGACAAAAATGGAACTTTTTGCCAAGGCACATCAGCTCTATGTTCACAGATGGAAAAATGAAGCATATCAAGAAAAGAACACTGTCCCTACTGTGAAACATGGAGGAGGCTCTGTTATGTTCTGGGGCTGCTTTGCTGCATCTGGCACAGGGTGTCTTGAATCTGTGCAGGGTACAATGAAATCTCAAGACTATCAAGGGATTCTAGAGAGAAATGTGCTGGCCACTTTTGTCAGATTAAAGTTATTTCTGTGACCATTGTGAGTTTTTCTTTCATTGACCGAAGGGTACCAACAATTTTGTCCAGGTGTGTAAATACAGTCCATCCACACGTACACTAAAGACTCTGCCTGCATTTCAAAATGATCAAGATCAGTAAGATTAATTCTATAGACATTAGGAAAATCAGGTCGGCTGGAAGTTCCAGTCGTTGACTTAAAACTTGCATATGGAGTGGGGATCAGGCTCGTGAGGAGATGAGAATCTGACATACATCTGTTTTTTATTTTTAACATTAATTTAATAACAAACATTTATTTGGCAATAAACTTTTTGGAAAGACGATGTATTCATTTCACCACAAACAAGTTGATGGAAATGAATGGCTGATCCTGTCTGTTTATTTTATATGTCCGTATATTAAGTTCAAATCAGCGCGTGTGCGCTTTGACTAAAACTGTATGCAATACATACATGCTACTGGAATGTAAAACTTTGCATTTAAAAAAAATTTCAATATTTATTCAAGAAAATGATGATGATAACAGCCTACTGCATTTCTTTCTTATCATAAGAATGCAAAAACACCAGCGGTTTATGTTTGAATTTTATGGTTATTTAAGTTTCAATTATTTCAGTTAATAAATCTACTACTACAAAAAAAAAAAAAACACAAAGTACACAATGACATAACCCACATGAAAAATTACACAAAAAAACTCAAAGTTTCACTGTGTTTACTTTCATTAAATTCGATGTAAATAAGAAATTACTATATTTAATAAAAATTCAAAATTTGTACCGTAATTTTAGTGTGGCTTGAATTTTTATGTTACAGTATCATGTGCAGCTGTTGATGAGCTGCAGCTCATTAATGCTTGAGAGAATGAACTAAGACATGAGGCCTCAGTTTATGGTTATAGCACCACTTAGCAACTTAAAGCCGGCAAATGCAAATCCCTAATTCCGCTGCCGGGTGCCACAACAGTAGCAGTGCAAATCTGGTTGTGAAACATCTGTAACATTCGTAGATGCAAACAAATCGCGGAAGTAGCTCACATGTTTGAACAAAAATAGACACTGCAGTATGTAGTACACAGCCATGTATAAAATGGCTAAAATTTGGTATATTGTGTGTGTGCATGTGGGGGTGCGGGAGAAATGAGTCGGCCTCACTGGTTTCAATGAATCAGTCTGGAAGCACGATAACAGAAAATGGCTGTGCTGTAAAGCTGTCTCAATGGTAAATAATCCTAATTTTGGAAAAACCTCCACAAAACAAAGTTCACAGTCCAAGAAGGTAAAGAAGTCAACTTTGACAGAATGGCATTTGCAAACTTAGTTTGCAGTCTAAATAAAGTCAACATCCGCGCAGTAATTAACATATTACATTGCAGTTAAGGACATATTATTATAAACAGAATGAGCAGCTCGCCATCATATCTTTTAGTCCAAATCATTCGTTCTTTTGAATCTATTGTACTGCATAGCGTTTATGGGACTCACATGACAAAAAAAAAAAAAAACGATTTGGGCTAGAAGACTCAAAGGTGACGACTCATTTCTGTTCCCTGTACATAACCTACAGAGGTTTTGCGATGATTTGCGCATGCGCGCCCAATAGAAAATGAGCGAATTACACTCCGGGACTACTCGTTCTTCTGAGTCACCTTAAAGATTCGTTCAAAAAGAACGAATCATTCATGGACGACCCGTCACTAGTGTGCACGTGTGTACGGGTTAATTGGTTTTATTAATTCTTTTAATTTTCTATAAATATTTTTCTATGAATGTTTTTGGGTTGTGAAACGAACCACTGGAGTTTCCATTATTTCTTATGGGGAAATTTGCTGTGAACACAAATGGCGTCCGGGATTCCACTAGTCAAAATATACAGAGAGGCAGTGATTACATTTCATTGCGAGATTCATTTCCTTAGCTGCAGTTATGGTTGTTGGCCACATGATGGCAGTATTGGGAAAGGGGACAGGTTTAGTCAAGTGAATTCGTATGCTTTATATTGTATATTTGAGCCAAAGGTGTATAAGACTCACTTACGATCAAATTCGACTTACAAACGTGCTCCTGAAATGGAACTCGTTTGTAAGTATGGATATACAATTTTTTTTTAAATAATTTTATGTCATGATTGTTTAGTTTTTACATTTACTCAAACTTATGCATCATTGGACTACATGTAGTTATTAAGGTCTATTTAATTTTTCACAGATTTTTACTCAATTCATAAGGTATATTTATATTATTTTAAACATTTTACTTACTATTTTGAAGTGTAAAAATGAGTAAAACACAGTTTTAACATGTGTTACAAAATAACATCAAATGGCATTTATTTTTAAGACACCACAAGCACACTTTTCAAGCACTAGAAAAAAAACAATAAACAAACAAATAAATAAATAATGACTTATTAAAATAAAATTTGGACACTTAATAGACGTTTAATTTCAGTTCATAGTTTTAGGATTACAGGATAAAGCGGTGTAGACAATGAGTGAGTGAGTGAGCGTGTGAGTATGTGAGAGTTTTATGAATTAGATTTACCTAGTTAATTGTGTAACCATGTCTTTATTAGCAGTGAGAAGATGTTACCTGTGCAGAGGTGGGGAGCCTACATTTTTAAACATCAGAGGATGTTCCATAGAATCATCACTCTTCATGGAGATACAGCTGGGTGCTGCTGATTCTGATCTCTTTCCCTGAAGTTTTCTGCAAAACATTATACACAGTTCCTTATTGATTTATTTACATATTTTACAGTGTGATTTACAATACGGACCTTCTGCAGTATTATGCTATTTTTTTCTCTAAATTGAAGTTCTTTAGCACACATTGTGGAATAGCATGGGGGAGATCAGCAAAGGGGAGGTTTTAGCAAAGTGGTGTTTTTTGTTTTGCATGCTTTTGCAAAGTGGTTGTACTTTTTACATTTAATACATTGTTTACCTTGGGCTGATCAGGTCTCTCTTGGGTTGTGTGAGCCTGCGCACCTGTCACATTCTCTGTGTGCTGGCTTGTGATATTTTGTTTTCGTGTGTTTGTGAGCATATTGTGGTTGTCTTGTTACATTCATGGTGTCAATCTTGGGAGCATCTTTTGTGATGGTCATTTACTTTAGCTGTATCTGTGCTAGTTCGTGGGAACGGGCGATGTCTATGGCCTTCTCTAGTGTTAATTCAGCACCCTGCACCCCAAAAAAATTGAATACCGTGCAAAAGTTAATTTATTTCAGTGATGAATTTTAAAAGGTGAAACTAATATATGAGACAGACTCGTTATATGTAAAGAAAGATAGTTCAAGCCGTGATTTGTCATAATTGAGATGATTATGGCGTACAGCTCATGAAAACTCCAAATCCACAATCTTAGAAAATTAGAATATGAAAAGGTTCAATATTCTAGGTTTAAAGTGTCCCACTCTACTCAGCTAATTAAGCCAAAACACCTGCAAAGGGTTCCTGGGCCTTTAAATGGTCTCTCAGTCTGGTGAGAGCTGCACGGGAAAGACTCCTGACCTGACTGTTGCACAGAAAACCATCACTGACATCCTCCATAAGGAGGGAAAGCCTTAAAAGGTAATTGTAAAAGAAGTTGGATGGTCCCATGTATCAAAGCACATTAATAAAAAGTAATGTAGAAGGTAAAAGTGTTGAAAAAAAAGATGCACATGCAGCAGGGATGACCGCAGCCTGGAGAGGATTAACCGCAGTCAGGAAAAGGCGATTAAAAAAGTGTTGGAGACTTTCACAAGAAGTGGACTGAGGCTGGAGTCAGTGCATCAAGAGAAACCACACATATTCCTATTCAGTATATACTCAATTAATAATTTAATTCAGAAAATTTATGACTAATAACTAATACACAGAGACACGGTAGGTTACCTGCTGTTTGAGGGTGTGGAAACATTATCCGTGTCCTGATCAGGAGTGTCCATCTTTAAATATCAGTAAGGTTTGCACAAACACATCTGATTCCTGAACAGTCTTATCTTATCTTCTGGAATGGATTATGCTCCTAGAAAACAAAAAACAAATGCTTTTTTTAATGTTCAAAATTGTGCACAATATACAGTAGAATCCTCAGTGTTGAATGAACACACAGTGTTAAATTAACACCTTATAGTGTGTATATAGATCCAATGAGACTCATGGGAGCTCTGCAAGTATTAAATTAACACTGGAGACTTTACTGTGTTATTTCACATATTTAATCTAAAGAAAACATATGATCCATTTTTTAAATCTTGTGTTTACAGTATTGAGGGAAAATTCTTCACACATTCTCATTAAATCTTTCAGTCATTTATTTTTGGCAGGTATTTTATCCTGATCAGGGCCACAGTGGCTTTGGAGACAATTTTTTTTTTTATTTCCCCTCTTTAAAATTAATGTTGAGAATAGAACAATGATACAGTATGTAAAAAGTTTCATTCCAGAAATCATTGCCATAGCAGTACATGTGGTCTAGTGTTTAGTGGTACTGCCTTCTAAACTGCAGATCTGTATTTCAATAAGTCACTGTCACAAGTCATAAGTCGCCTTACAAAAATTAAAAGGCAGATAAACCACAATTATTACATATTACATATTACATTTGTTTTTGTTTAGTGATTTATTTTCTACATTCTATCCATTTTTTTGGAGGTTTGAAATATGAAATAAATCACATGGAATTAGGTAATTATGTACACTGTAAAAAGTCATTCTGTGAAATGGTAGATTTAATGAAAGTTAATGAGTAAACTACATTTAACAAAATTAATTTCTTGTTTTTTTTTGTTAATTTTTGCATTCAATTTACTTGAAAAATACAGGAATAGAATTTACTCAATTTTGTTGCTTATGTTTTGCCTATTCCCTTTGTATAGCGCCAAACTGAGAGAATATTGAATTAATCCAACGTAACTCTAATGAGCAGTAAATTTAAATTAGAGCATTTCCTGTTACAAGGCAAGGCACGCTTTATTCAACTCTCCAGTACGAACAACGTGTGCGGTGGAAATTCACCACTACCGAAGTCCTATCTGATTTCTCCGTTTTTCAGTGTGCTTCGATTGATCTTAAATATCACATTAAAGAGCATATTTTAACTTCAAAGGGATAGCTGCGCCTCTGCAGTCGAATCGTTTACGTTTACGAGGCCTGCACTGGAATTTCCCGCTGACGACCTTGAGGCAAAGCAGCTCTGCGCCCTTTTTTCAGTTAATTCCTTGACAAAGGTAAGGCAAATTATTACATTTATATATGAAAAAGTCTGTTTAAAGTCTGTATATATAGAGTATGTGTGTGTCGCATTTGCAAACCTTATGTTTTAACGCATATTTTACACAGATTAATGAAGGGGATAACGTTCAAACTAGCTTTGCAGGTGTAAAATGGGTAAGTTGGATCCACCATCGAGATGAGTTTTCTTAGCCCCACCCCCGTGAAAACGGCGCAGGGAGCCCGCGAGAGGTTATGCGCGTGCCACCGAGCTTCAACAGAGTGATTTTTTTTCAATCACTCTACACACAACCCATGGTTTATTTATGCAATTTTACAAATGGAATCATTTTCTTTGGTACTTTTTCATAGGATATTTTAATTTTATATTTTATAAAACATGGATCACTGTGCATGAATCAGCACTGGTACTGGTCCATAAAAAAAATATATATAATTATATATATATAAACCATGGTTTGTGCATAAAGTGATAAAAAAATTAATGATGTTTAGCTTTTAAAGCGGGTTTTCACAGGGGTGGGGCTAAGGAAAAAAAATCTCGATGGGGGAAACAACTTCAACACAACACTGTTTCCAGCTCGTTGATGAGTTGATGTACTACCAATAATAATCACTAAACACAAACAGATGTTGTTGCACAGCATAGTACTTTAAACTGGAAGTGAAATGTAAAATGTACTCTAATCTTTTTTTAATAGGTGCAATGAGATGGAGCTGTAAAGCAGGGATAACGCAACGACTAGGGGTGACCTGCTACAACATTGCACACTACACCATTGATCAGCATTGAACAACAGATTGTGATGGCAATAATTGTGACCAAGACAGGAGCTACAAGTGGCAGTTCAAAGGACACTGGAATTGTTATCGAGGGAGTGAAAGTTCTTCCAGGCCTTGACGGTGTTCCCAGGGCTTGCTGTCTCCTCCTCGGTTTGGCCTATGCATTAAATCTCCGTTATTCCAGACATACCTTTGAGGTATTTCAGAAACTTCTCTTGGAGCTGGATGCCTCAAAGCTGTCAAGCAGAGACCAGTCACTCAGGTCTAAACTGATGTCTTAAAAATTTGTTGATTCCATGTTGCCAAACAAAGACTTAATTTTTTTTTTGAGAAATTATTTTGAACATTTTGTGCCTAGAAAAAAAAAACACCAAAAAGTTGTTCTGCAAACTTGAATCCTGTGTTAATTGCCGTACAGAAACTGTAACAGTTTTGTTCAGTGTTCACTTACTAGAACTGTTGTGTTAAGTAATTTTAAAGTAAAACAGTTTTTAAAAAATGTTTAATTTTTGGCTGAAACAATGTTTCATTTGTGTGGCCTGAAAAGGTGGAAACCATGTTTTTTGCATGCATTTTATTTTAAAAAGTGTAACTGCATTATGTATTTTGAACTGTTTGTGTCTAGAAAGTTACACAAAATGTGCAAACTTTACTGTTCTTGTCCTGTGTGAATTGGTATGACTTTTAAAAAATTGGAACAAAAAAGATGCAGCAATTTTTACAAAGTAGTACATATTAACACTGTTTGAGAATTTTCTTTGGCTTTTGTTGTTAATATTAAAGCCAGAGTTTGTAATTCTTCTTTGAAGCCTGTGTCTATTATTCATACCTGAAATCAGATTTCAATTATTTTAATTAACCTGCTCATTTGAAATAACATAACATTTTGTATTACGTCAAAACAATTCCATTAAGTAGTACTCAATTGCATTGGGTGGGCGTGTGTCTCAAATTAAACCAATAATTTTGTTTAAATTTTACTTAATTTTTTTGTGCGCGCTACTTCCAGTTACTCATTTTCAAGAGTTTATTTTTAAGGTGCTCATTTAATTAATTTTAACTCAATTCTTAACTGTTGTTGAATTTAATTAATAATGTTGCTTGTAATCTGTTGCCACAATTTTATTGAGTAGATATAGGGTATTATTTTTTACAGTGTAACAACAATGACAGTCGCCATGACGACGTCTTTCTGAAACAGTTCTTACAAGAGCAGTATTGTCAAGTGCATTTGCAAAACCCATCAAGCACCATGATGAAACATGAAGACCACTAATGAAGACCTTCCCAGGAAAGCAAGACTAAAACTTACCTCTGCTTCATAGGAAAAGTTCATTTAGAGCCTCAGTAATCACAAACAGCACCTCAGATTAGAGCCATTATAAAGGCTTTACAGAGAACTTTGAAGAACTAATATATAAAATGTTATTTGGTCAGCAATTTCTCTAAAAGTTGAGTAAACTTAAAAAAAAAAAAAAAGCTGTGCAACATTTCAATAAAAGTTTTTTTTTTACAGTGTAAAATTAATCGCATTGTGTTTATTTGTTAATACAGTTAATGGGTGTGTGTATTAATTAATACAGTTAATGGGTGTGAATAAGAATAAGGCAATTAAGCAGGTACGCACAGAAGCACACACGTTTTTGCCCCCTCTTTTTTTTGGTTATTATGAAAGTTACGTGAAAATTATTATTAATTATAAATAAAATAATAATTATTATTATAAATAAACAGAGAGAAGAAAGTGGACAAGAGATAAAGGATTTTTGTTGGGTTTCTTAAGGGTGACGGGACTAGAAAAGAAGACTTAATGAGGAGATCATGACCAGAAGGTGGCGGTAGAACAACAACGTGGATAAGATAACGCTGTAATAAAAACTACATACAGTATATGTTTCAAATATTTATGAATTAAAACATTATTAAAATAGTTAAATATTTATATTAAACAATTTATATTAAAACATTTATATAAAAAAATAACAGTTAACTAAATATCTTAAAAAATCACTTTTTATTGAAATAAAATTATTTCAAATTTTCATTATTCATTAAATTACATATTTATTTAATTCATATAGTCACAGTCCACCCACCATAAGCACGTCGTACACGATCAATAATAATAGCACCCTGTCTGTCCGCCCTACCTTTTCCTGGTTCCGCCTGATGTTTTCTCTCAATCGTGTTTTTTTTTTCTTCTTCTTCCCCGAATTAGAAACTGTTACTTTTCTTTAAAGCTGATTTTGACAGATTTATTTAGCACTCTTTTCAAATCTCACAGGTACAGGTTACACTGACGCTGATTTCAATCCATACAACATCATTGTACTGTCCATACACACACGATGCCTTCTGCTGCACCTGAGAGAAATATAACGAAATCTATTTTAAAGGCATTAAGTGATTCCCCGACTAGTAAAACTAAGCTAATTAAACCGGCTAAATAATTATTCATTATTTATAAACTACAGAGAGTACGCTGAAAGGCCTGTACAGTAAATACCTGGTTTACAGGTGAGTTTGTACCTGTACGTCACTCATCGCGGATTTAACTCGTATTTTACGAGTTATATTTACAATTTATCCGCATTCTTCTTAGAAAAGTTCTTGAAGAGAAATCAATCACCTTTAGTAAAAAGTCGCTGTGACATTAATACTATTGTTTCAGCCTTACATATATTTGTCTAATAGCTAAAGAAAATGGAGTCGCGGTGAGGGAGAAATGCTTTCACTTTTGGAAGGAGTATTCATTACAGCTGATGAATCGTTCCGAAATGAGTCGACTCTTTAAATAGGATCTTTTGGTAACTCCGAAATCTACACCGCTTTGTATATAACCCCTTTTTGTGAACTGGGACAAAAAATAAATACTATTAAATGCTAATAAACACCTAATATATATTGAAAAAAAAAAGGTGTGGATTTTTGGAACAACCTGGGCAAGTTGTAAACTTTTTGTACAATAACGTGTTCATTACAGAATTGTTCTCAACACTGTCAGACATCAAAAGACATTTTATTTAAAAATGTATTTTATTTAATGTATTTAAATTGTATTTATTAAAACACATTTTCATGCAATTCACAAACAATGTTATTAATTTCACCAAAAATTTATGTTAGCTGTAATTCTGACTGTAATGGTGTGGCCAGCACAATCTCCAGATCTGAACTCTATTGAGCTGTTGTGGGAGCAGCTTGACCGTATGGTATCTAGGAAGATGCCATCAAGCCAATCCATGTTGTGAGAGATGCTCCAGGGTGCATGGTGTGAAATCTCACCAGATTATCTTGAAAATTTGACATTTAGAATGTCAAATTGCTGCAAAAGATTTTAATTTTTTAATTTTTTATTTTTTATGAAGGCAAAGTTTGAAAAACACATTCATGCTTATAACACTACCCTATTTAGGTTTCAATTACACATTTAAAGGGGAATCAAACAATTTTTAATGCAATAAATAGGTTTTAGTACAATCATGAACTGCTTAGGCCCAGGTTAGGTTCAAGCTGATTTTTGTTTTGGTTCAAGCTGGTAATTGATGGAACAAATACGTTGCAGAATTTTTACTTTCTGAAGCCAGGGTGTCCGTTTCTGCCACTTTCTGCCTCCCCTATGTTGTGTCCCTTCCCGCCATTTTAGGATCATGACATTCTGGGTTGAAAAGGGGAAAATTTTTATTTTGATTAGTTGAACATCATTTTACGACTAACTTACGACTAAATTTTATTAAACTGAATTTTAAAAATGAATACAAGTCTGAGAATTAGCTTGTAGGTTTGCAGACAGGACATGATTCCACATGTATTGTTTAATAGGCTAATGCTTTTACTCACACTATTTTTCCTGTTTCATTTATTAAAGAATGATATTATGTTCAATCAGGAATCCAATTGTGTTTTTAAATTTAAACGCTATACCTAGAAAAAATGTTTGTAATTTTAAGATATTAATTTGCCACAAATTTGTCAAAAACTGGCTAAAACAAAGTCTACCACATAATTTGCATGTGAAAATATGGACCTTGCAGTATATTTTCAGATACTCTGGCAGATGATTGCCACAGCTGTTTGCCAAAAGCATAAACTGTTCATAAGGGATGTCTTGGTCTTTCATTGTCTCATTTTCTTCCAGAGATGTGTTGTGTTACAATAATAATTGCTGTGTCACTGCTACAGTATTCAAAGTATACTTAAGTATAAGCAAAATATGCTTAAACCTTTCTATGTACTTGTGGGTTTAAGCCAAGCATCCATAGGTACTATAAATGTTTGTCTAATGACTGTGTTAAGTCCACTATTGCAGAAATATCCTCATAAACAAAGCTGACATCAAATAAAGTAGACTACCACACAGAGAATGACATCAGGGACACTCAAGGTGAAGTTGCAACAAGCCAAAATCTCTGTTTATCCTGTCCACACAACACCACTGAAAACAGAGTCTTGGAAAATCTTCACTTTGGACAGAGTTTTCCAAAATCTCTGTTTTCAATGACCCAAACTGCATTTGGATGTGGACAAAAGGCCAAAACTGCAGATAAAAATCAAAATTTTTAAGAATAGCCAATACGTGTGGCCTAATATTGTAGTTACATACTGTAAGCACAACACTTAATTTCTCTGTTCAAAACGTAAAAGAATCAAAAGCTATAAACTTATCTGAGGTTCGGACACGTGGAGCACTTTGTGGAGCACAGATTATCCTTTTAACGTTAACCTAACATGAAAGGATAATCTTGTATTATTACAATGGAACCTTGGATTGCGAGCATAATTAGTCCCAGAAACATGCTTGTATATCAAAATACTCGGATATCAAAGCAAATTTCCCCCCATAAGAAATAATGGAAACCCAGATGATTCGTTCCACAACTTCATTCCGCAGCATGCGAGAGAGAAGAACCATTGGCTCAGCTGTGATGACGTGATGCTCGGCATCAAAACAAGAAATGCATGCATGCCACATGATACTCAATGATACTTGTATTTCAAGACTTGCTCATTTTTCAAGTCGACTAAATAATTTATTCAAACTTTTTCCTCGTATGGCGGAACACTTGGAAACCGGGTTACTCGCAATCCGAGGCTCCACTGTATATGCATTTAAAATGTCACCACAAGATTCAGAGACAATCACCAAGAGACACCATGAAAATATGGGACTCTTGTTAATATAAAGTAGTAACGTTACATTAACTTACCGTTCACTTGTAGGCTCTCTGCTGGACCAGTCTCGGACGATGGAGGTAGATGGTGGGACATTGGACCGTTTTTATCCTATTATTCGTCTCTTCCTCACTTCCGTTGCACATCACACACTTTGTGCTACTTGAGCCGTAGTTTATTCAGGTTTGAACAATCTGCTCCTGCGGCACCCGTATGTGTAAGTTGTGTATGTGCTCATGGATGCTTCTGTGTATCTCAGAGTTTTTATGCGTAGTGTCCAATTGTCTTTGGATGTTTTTGTGTACTTAAATTTTGAGCAAATGTTGTACTTCAGCATTACTTCACTTCAGATCATCGCAGCCAAATTTGTTTGTGTACGACTACAAAGTAGAATAGTGATTACATCTCTCTTTTCAGCATGATTGCGTACACATGGCTCATCGTGCTTGGGGATGCCTGATTCGTTCCTGTGACCACCTCGCAATCGGTCCAGAAATAAGCTGGTCCCAGGGCCAAGGTTCCCCAGATCCCAGTGTGAAAGCATCATAAGAAACATGTTAAAACAGTAAAGAATCAACATTACCAGATCCAAGACTAGAGTCCAGTCAATATCTTTCAGCCATTTTGAGTCAATGAGATAATGTAACTTTATGAATGACAGAATAACTTGATTCCTTAAGAAGTTTCCATATTTGAGAACTAGGTATGGGGTAGAACTCAGTTCATCATAACCAAACAGCCACTCCCATCTTGACATATACTGTCTGGCCAAAAAAAGCTTTGATTACAGCATACAACGTGGTGTCCAGTTCATTTGTGAAAATTATTCCTCATGCTCCCAGAATCACACTTTCACAGTCTGAGTCCTGGTATGTGGCCGTGCCATCAGGGAAGAAAAACTCCATAGATGGGATAATGTGGTTGTTCAGTACAGTCAGGTTATCGGGTGACTTTGTTTTATTGCCACAATTTTGCTGAGCCTAGACCTGACCATAACACTGTCTGCAGAGGTTTGTACAGTGGCCATTATGCATGATGGGTGAATTGCTTCATATGCTTCTGTTCTTACCCTGATGTGCCCCTTGCTCTGGGATGAACTTTATGCTCCCTACCATATTCAAGCCCTTTTTCTGATCAGTCTCACAAACAAATGGTTTTCTTATAGACACACAGCTGTTTAGCCCCTATCCTGTGAGTTCTCATCACAGTGTGTGTGTGTGTGTGTGTGTGTGTGTGTGTGTGTGTTTGTGTGTGTATAGAAATGGTCTTACTTTCACTATTAAAAAGACACCTATAGTTTTAACTGTTGACTCCAAGTTCTCTTAGCGTTCAAGTGATCTTCATACATGTTTTTGTTTTTCCCCGGATCACAATTCTTCCACAAAGTTGATGGTTCAGTATTATTCTTCCAAGAGATGATAATTTGAAGGTAACTTAACCCAGTTAAAGGAATTTCAAACCTATTTGCTTGCTTTCTTTGCTTAATGCAACCCAATAAATCAACCTTTTGATGAAATTTTGATTTTTATTTATTTTTGTCCAGGCAGGGTATGTAGACATGACGGCAATAGTTAAAGAAATTCCCAAACTGTAATGGTGTTATGGCTTCTCTCCTTTGTGGATGTTCTGGTGTTTCCGAAGCTTACCAGATGTAGCAAAACTCTTCTGGCTATTCAAACATGGATATGACTTTTCTCCTGTGTGAATGCGGTTGTGTCTCCGAAGATCACTAGAAGTAGCAAAGCTTTTCCCGCACTGTAAACATGGATATGGCTTCTCTCCAGTGTGAATGCGCTGGTGTGTTCGTACTTCACTAGCAGTGGTAAAGGTCTTCCAGCATGGTGAGCACAGATAAGGCTTCACTCCAGTGTGAATGCGCTGGTGTCTCCGAAGATCACCAGAACTAGCAAAACTCTTCCTGCACTGTAAACAAGAATATGGCTTCTCTCCTGTGTGAATGCGCTGGTGTATTTGGAGGTTACTAGAATTGGTAAAACACTTCCCACACTGTGAGCAGTGATACGGCTTCTCTCCAGTGTGAATGCGCTGGTGTGTTCGTACTTCACTAGCAGAGGTAAAACACTTCCCACACTGTGAACAGAAATAGAGCTTCTCTCCTGTGTGAATGCGCTGGTGTGTTTGGAAGGTACTAGAATTGGTAAAACACTTCCCACATTGTGAGCAGTGATACGGCTTCTCTCCTGTGTGAGTGCGTTGGTGTCTCCGAAGATCACTAGAAGAAGTAAAACTCTTCCCACACTGTGAATGTGTTGATGTCTTTGAAGTTGATCAGCAGTGGTAAAGCTCTTCCCGCACTGTGAGCAGGGATATGGCTTCTCTCCTGTGTGAATGCGCTGGTGTTTTCGAACTCCACCAGCAGAGGTAAAACACTTCCCACGATGTAAACAGAAATAGGGCTTCTGTCCAGTGTGAATGCGCTGGTGTGTTTGGAGGTGACCAGCAGAGTTAAAGCTCTTCCCACATTGAGAGCAGTGATACAGCTTCTCTCCTATGTGAATGCGCTGGTGTCTCAGAAGATCACTAGAACTAGAAAAACTCTTCCCGCACTGTAAACATGAAGACGGCTCTTCTCCAGTATGAATGCATTCGTGTCTCCGAAGAATACCAGAACTAGCAAAACTCTTTCCGCACTGTAAACATGAAGATGGATTCTTTCCAGTGTGAATGTGCTGGTGTGTTCATAAATTACTAGGAGTGGTAAAACATTTCCCAGATAATGCTTTCTTAGTACTTAAGAATTTTAAATAAAACACAATAGATCATTATTAGGTATATACTGGAAAGATCACAGGTTGTAGATGGGAAATAATTTTTGATATCCTGCGTAAAATGTTGCCGTTCTCTCATGCCCAACTGACGAAAGTATCACCTGTGGGTCTGAGGGCCAATCAAAGGGGGTGTCCTGATATATGTAACATTGAGTAAACATTACATCATTCTACCAATCTTCCTATCTAAAGTTCTTTATGATGCTTCCTTTTCTTTTTTTTAGGACTGCGCCAAAGAAACTGTGTGAAACAATGTAGTGTACACTCAATTTAATATTTATAGACAGCTTCCGATACCTTGGTGTACACATCACGCAGGACCTGTCATGGTCCTGTCACATCAACACCGGGGTGAAAAAGGCCCTGTAACGTCTCTACCACCTCAGACGCCTGAGAGACTTTAGACTGCAACGAGCAAGTCTTGGTTTACAAATAACGAGTATCATGCGTCACGCATGCGCTTCTTGTTTTGACGCCAAATGTCACGTGATCTTAACTGAGCCAGCGGTTTTTCTCTCTCTCTCGCACGCTGCCGTATTGTGGGTAATCGTCTCCCCTGCTCGATCTTAGTGCGCTTTTCTCACTGGTATAATCAACATCCGTGCACTTAAAACATATGCGTGTGTGTACAGTTTATTATAAAATGTGTGTGTACACGCGTGCAAAGCAAAAGCAAGCGACTTTCTCTCTGTGTGTGTCAGCCGGAACTGCACTGTGCGTCATTGGACACCATGCCCCTTCACACAACTCCTCCTCCTCTCGTCTTCCCACACACACACACACTCTCTCTCTCTGCTCTACACAGAAACACTGCTCTGTCACGATTCTTTTCAAAGGTAAAGTGCAGGTTAATTTGTTTTATTTTACTTCATAGCAGTGATTCCATTAGTGTGCGCTCACTCAAGTGTCATTAGAGAGATTTCTTGTTTATTGTCCCGAAGTGTTTCCGTTGTATGTGAAACTCTAATAAGGAGGAAGGAGGAGGAAGGGTTACTGCGTAAGACAAAAAGATGGAGAGGGGAGTGCCTCACTCCTTCTCCCCTCCTACTTTAGCTTCACACACACACACACACACACACACACACACAACGCCTGTGCACACAAACGGAAACACTTATCTGTCAGGATTTATTTTGACTTTTTTTTTAATGGTAAAGTGCAGGTTAATTAGTTTTATTTGGCCTCTTTATTTTTTGTATTAATAATTTTTACATATAGCCAAAGTAAGAAATTAAACCTGAGTAAAATACTACATCTATGGTGAAATATTAAACCTGATGTAAAATATGACAGCTAGCATAAAATATTAAACCTGAGGTAAAATACGACAACTAAGGTGAAATATTACACCTGAAGTAAAATACTAAAGCCAAATTAAAATATTATACCTGAGGTAAAATGTTAAACCTGGTAAAATACTTAACAAAATGTTTAAGTGAATGAACAGCCTGTGAGAGCAGGTAATTTTGGGGGGAAAACTAACCTTTTACATAGTTTTTAACAGCCACGGCTTCTTCTTCTTCTTCTTCGTTGTTGTTCTTGGTGGATGGCAACCAACTTATATAATCATTACCGCTACCTGCTGGACTGAAGGGGTAACATGAGATTAGCAGGAACACAAACACAAAAAACAAAAATTTAATTAGATTCTATCTATTAAGCCAGTCTTGTTTAGACAATTAATCAGGGTATTATATATTTACAGGTCATTTCCCTAGAATGTTTTCTATTTGCATGGCTTCTAAGATTTTATCTTTCCATGTCATATCTTTTGCAGTTTCTCAGTATGTGATAATCAGTGCCGACCTGTGGGGTTGTGAGGCCCTAAGCAAAATCATGTGATATAGTGTATGTCATTTCAGCATCTGTAATTAAGATTTTTTTTTTTGCTTGAATTAAATGCTAAAAGGAATCTCAGACATATACACATTTGTTTTTCTCAACGTATTTATGTTCAATATGTAATTCTAAAAACAAATTGTCATATTAAAATATCACATACCCATACACACAAAACCATTTGTATGGGCAAACTGTACCACAATAAAATTGTGACTACGACAATGAGGAGAAACAGATTATGCTCTGTTAAGCCATGGGCTCTCCGATTCAGAATCTGATGGAATAGTTGCCATCCTGAGCTGCTCGCTGTACAGTTAAATCATCCGCCATGTCAGCTAGCATTCAGGTAACGTAGCACCCAAAGCCAGAGCACTCACTTTCACAAGCGTGCACGCAAAGACGGGCACAAAATTAGATTGTTTATTTCAAAAACTATACATACTGCTACCTTGCACAGACATCAACTACACACTTTGCCTATACACTTGCACCATGTAAAATCTGCAACAAAACAGACAACGTTGTGAGAGGCAATACACAAATCAGTTAAATTCATATTAACCATAAAGATTAAAATCTTGGGAACTTTATTTTTGACAGCACCTTTTCTGTCATGTAACTGTTTCTAATACGCAATGAAACATTAATAAATGGTAAGGGGCGTATCTAAAATAGGGCATTTCTGATCAAACATGAGAAATTTAAAGACACATAGTGAAATCAATGTATATGAATACTATGATTATTAAGGCACGCCAGTCCTCCCAGTATATTGCAGGCAGTGTTATGTAAATTAGTATGTGGTGCTTCTGTATGTTTCAATCTAAAATGTTTTATAATGCTTTTATTTATACTGTTGTTTTGTATTTATTATCATTTTCAGCAATTTGTTGATTATACAGAGCTATACTTTTTACTTAATATGTTAGGTCATTTTTTTTTCTCATCATTGCTGAGAATTATATCATGTTTAATGGGTCCATGTGTTGCGAGTACAACGACATGTTTATGTATTCACATTCTGTTGTTTTGAGAAGGGAACCGTGTACGGGGGCCTTGGCAGCCGTCTGTATTGCCTGTTGGACAGACTGGCACATGTGTAATTATTTCCATTTGTCCGCAATATTCACTTTCTCTAGGTTTAAGCCTATTGTATTAAGACTCTGGTTTAGCCTGCTGCATAGAGTCGTCACTCAGGGTTCATCATATTGAGACTGTCTGTTCCCCGAGCTAAATATAAACATAAATTTAGAAAGACTCAAAGTCTGTTTTAGTAATTTAATTAATTAACATAGATACCACAAACTCAGATCACACTGAATGCGCAGCCGGCACCTCTGATCTGAAGCTAGGACTGTTAAATATTAGATCTCTCGCATCTAAAGCAGGTATTGTTAATGAAATTATCACAGATCAGGAGTTTGATACATTATGTTTAACAGAAACCTGGATTAAACAGGACGAGTGTGTAGCTCTAAATTAAGCTAGTCCTCCTGGATACAGCTACATACACCAGCCTCGGTTAACTGGTAGAGGAGGAGGAGTCGCAGTTATTTATAACGATAATCTGTCTCTCGTACAAAAACACAGTTTTAAATTTAATGCATTTGAAGTTCTCTATAGTAGCATAAAGTCAGCTCAGTCAATCCCGCTAATCATCATTTACAGACCCCCAGGACCGTACTCAGAGTTTCTCTGTGAATTTGCAGATTTCCTCTCAAACATTGTTGTTTCTGTAGACAAAGTGTTAATTGCTGGAGACTTTAATATTCATTTTGAGAATCCAGAAGCCCCTCTGAGAACAGCATTCTTGTCCATACTGGATTCAGTAGAAGTAAATCAGTGTGTAGTAGGACCCACTCATAAAGGACCCACTCTTTAGATTTAATATTAACCTTCGGATTAAGTATAGGAAATATAACCACAATTTCACAGTCTGAAGTTATCTCAGATCACTACCTTGTTTCAATTAAAGCGTGTCATAGTAATAATGTACGCACAGCACCGCGCTTCCACCTTAAACGTACATTTACGTCATATACCGCACAGAGCTTTATAAATAATCTTCCAGAGTTATCAACTTTGATTGGATCGCCATCTGACTTCACAGAACTCGAACAGGCGAATTAATATCTAGTGTCAGCACTTTGTTATAGCTTAGATAATATCGCTCCAGTTAAAAGGAAAATGATTAGAGATAGGAAACTCGCTCCTTGTTATAATGACCACACACACGCTTTAAAACAAATCGCTCGAAAATCTGAACGTAAATGGCGACAAACTAAATTGTTAGTATTCAAAATAGCTTGGAAGGAGAGCATCCTGAAGTATAAAAAAGCTCTCAGTAATGCTAGATCAACGTATCTCTCCACTCTTATAGAAAATAACAAAAACAACCCGAGATTTTTATTTAATACCGTAGCTAAATTAACTAAAAACAAGACCACTGCAGAAATCTCCACAACAACATCATGCAGTAGTGAAGATTTCATTAACTTTTTCAATAACAAAATCATAAATATTAGGCAGAAAAATTCAGGCTTTGAAACCAGATTCAGATGAATAATTCAGATGAATTAACCACATCACATCAGAACTTAGAACACTTTACTCCCCTTGAAGCGAGGGAACTAATTTCACTCATCTCTTCTTCAAAATCGCCAACCTGTATATTAGATCCTATACTGACACATTTTCTCAAACAGATAGTACCAGCAATAATAGAACCCCTGTTGAAAGTAATTAACTGTTCACTCAGTAGTGGGTATGTCCCCAAATCCTTTAAATTAGCCGTTATTAAACCGCTAATCAAGAAACCTGACCTTGACCCCTGTCAGCTTTCTAATTACAGGCCGATATCAAACCTTCCCTTTATCTCCAAGATTCTAGAAAAGGTAATATCACAGCAGCTATGTTCACATCTACACAGAAATAGCATAAATGTATCAGTCAGGATTTAGGCCTCATCACAGCACAGAGACAGCACTTGTTAAAGTAGTAAATGACCTCCTATGGGCCTCTGATCAGGGTTGCGTCACTATACTTGTGTTACTGGACCTCAGTGCAGCTTTTGACACCATTGATCATTGTATTCTCCTTCACAGATTAGAAAAGGTAGTAGGAATTAAGGGAACTGCCCTCTTGTGGCTCAGATCCTATTTGACTGATTGTTATCAGTTTGTAGATTTAGCCATCCTCATGTTCTCAAGTGGAGTTTGGTGTTCCACAGGGCTCAGTTTTAGGCCCACTGCTTTTTTCCCTTTACATGCTTCCTCTGGGCAACATAATTTGTAAACATGGTATTAGTTTTCATTGTTATGCTGATGACACACAATTACATGTCTCAGCAAAACCAGATGTGAAAAACCAGTTTGCTAAAATTGAGCAGTGTGTGCAGGACATACGAGATTGGATGTTAATTAATTTTCTTCTGCTTAATCCTGATAAGACAGAAGTTCTAGTCATAGGACCACAAGTAGCTAGAAGTAAGCTTTCTGATCACACTGTAACTTTAGATGACCTTTCTGTTCCATCAAGTGCAACAGTAAAAGACCTTGGTGTGATAATAGATTCCAGCCTTTCGTTTGAAGCACAATATTACCAGGATAGCTTTCTTTCACCAAGATAAGAAACATATTGTCACTAAATGATGCAGAAAAACTAGTTCATGCTTTTATCACCTCTAGGTTGGACTATTGTAACGCCTTACTGTCTGGTTGTTCAACTAGGTGTATAAACAAGCTTCAGTTAGTACAGAATGCAGCAGCGAGAGTCGTCACTAAAACCAGAAGATACGAGCACATCACCCCTATCTTATCTACACTGCATTGGCTCCCTGTGAAATTTCGCATCGATTTTAAGATACTACTTTTGACATTTAAAGCACTAAATGGTTTCGCGCCACAGTATTTGAGTGAACTGCTAGTGTCTTATGATCCGCCACGCCTACTTTGATCAAAGAATGCAGGCTGCCTGTCAGTACCACGTATTATTAAAACTACAGCAGGGGGCAGAGCTTTTTCTTACAAAGCCCCAAAGTTATGGAATAGTCTTCCTATTAATGTTCGGGACTCAGACACAGTCTCAGTGTTTAAGTCTAGGCTAAAAACCTATTTATTTAGCCAAGCATTTTTGTAAATAGATTAACCTTAGGTAAAGGAGCAGATCTGGGGGACTCATGGACGTAGAGTATTCTGGTGAACTGGTATGTTTAGATGCTGTCCTCCCCACTCTCATTGATCACTCAGGTTTGTTGACGATGAGGTGATTGGTTGCTTTACATCACAGGGAGCCCTCATGTCTGTGTTTCCTTCTGGCTCTCCCTTTTAGTTAAGCCGGAGTCCCTGCTTGCACTTTGCACTTATATACATTCACTTTATACATGTTGACTGTGACCAGACCTAACTACCATCTCTCCTTATTTTCTGTTCTCTCCTTTTCTGCTTTCTCCTCTCTCTCTCTCTCTCCTTTCCCTCTCTCTGTCGAGCTATACATGTCCCTCCTGAGTTGCCAGTGATCCAGACCCCTCTGCCCTCTGGACCCATCTAACCCGTCCTGGAGTCCTGCTTTTGGTTGGAGATCTCGTTGCATGGATGCCCAGTGTGGTCTGCCTGGATTCGTGTGGTGGCTGGGGATGGTTTCCATGAAGACTGTCCTGTCATCGATTGATGCTCTGGGGACCTGTGACTTCAGTTGTTCGATAGCTCAGGACTGGAATCTCCTACAGTCTACCTGAGCCTCCAGGAACAAACTGGACTCCTTTTAATTTTAAGACATCCCCTGTTATAACTTCCAGTACACATTATTATGCTGATCATTCTCTGCTATCCGTTATCACCCAGATGAGGATGGGTTCCCTGTTGAGTCTGGTTCCTCTCAAGGTTTCTTCCTATTACCATCTCAGGGAGTTTTTCCTTGCCACCGTCACCTTCGGCTTGCTCATCAGGGACAATATTATCATTTTGATTCATACATATTGCATACAAACCTACTTCTTTTTATTGTGTAAAGCTGCTTTGCGACAATGTCAATTGTTAAAAGCGCTATATAAATATTTTATTCACGTTCTTTATTTTCTTGACTTCTGCTTTATTTACTGAGATTTCGAAAAAAAAAATATTAAACTGAAATATTTTACTTTAAAAAGCAACGTGTGTGTGTGTGCATAGAAATTGTCTTACTTTCGCTATTAAAAACACACCTATGGTTTTAACTGTTGATTGTTGAACCGTTCTCTCAGTGTTTAAGTGATCTCCATGCATGAAAATTGATGGTTCAGTACTATCCTTCCAAAAGGTGGTATTTTAAAGGTTACTTAACCCAGTTCAATGAATTTAAACTCTTTTAATTTTCTCTGCTTAATGCAGCCCAATAAATTGACCCTTTCCATGAAATGCTGATTTTTTTATTTTTATTTTTTTGTCCATACAGTGTATTTATATATGACATAAGAATTTCCCACCCTCTAATGGTGTTACGGCTTCTCTTCTGTGTGAATGCACTGGTGTCTCCGAAGCTCACGAGAACTAGCAAAGCTCTTCCCACACTGTAAACATGAATAGGGCTTGTCTCTTGTGTGAATGCGCTGGTGTGATTGAAGTTGACCAGCAGTGACAAAGCTCTTCCCACACTGTAAACATGGATACGGTTTCTCTCCAGTGTGAATGCGCTGGTGTGATTGGAGTTGACCACCAGAGGTAAAGCTCTTCCCGCACTGTAAACATGGATACGGCTTCTCTCCGGTGTGAATGCGCTGGTGTGTTTGGAGATTACTAGGAGAGGTAAAACACTTCCCACAATGTGAGCAGGAATACGGCTTCTCTCCGGTGTGAATGCGCTGGTGTGTTTTGAGATTACCAAGAGCGCTAAAACAATTCCCACACTGTGAGCAGTGAAATGGCTTCTCTCCAGTGTGAATGCGCTGGTGAGTTTGGAGGTTACTAGCAGTGGTAAAACACTTCCCACACTGTGAACAGAAATACGGCTTCTCTCCTGTGTGAATGCGCTGGTGTCTCCGAAGACCATCAGAACTAGTAAAACTCTTCCCACACTGTGAGCAGTGAAACGGCTTCTCTCCAGTGTGAATGCGCTGGTGTGTTTGGAGGTTACTAGGCGTGGTAAAAGACTTCCCACACTGTGAGCAGGAATACGGCTTCTTGCTTGTGTGATTGTGCTGGTGTTTTTGTAGCTTATTAAGATCGCTAAAACACTTCCCACACTGTGAGCAGGAATACGGCTTCTTTCTTGTGTAAATGTGCTGGTGTTTCTTCCCATAACTTGAACATTGGCAATTTTGCTTCTTCATTTCATGAGATGTGTTCGGAACAGATAATGCTTTCTTAGTCCTTCTCATATTTAACCTTCAGTTGAGGAGAAGACTTGGTAAATGATGATAGTCTCTGAGGGAAAAAAAAAAAAGAAGAAAAGACACTGACCGACATTAGCTGACATTCTTAGACACTGTGCCCATAAAAATACCCCCCCCTCCATTTTAAGTGAAATATATTAGACTATTATTAAGTATATACTCACATATCACAAGTCGCAGATGGGCAATAAATTTTGATACGCTGCATAAAATGCTGTCTCATGCCCAATTGACCAAAGTATCACCTGTGGGTCTGAAGGGCAATCAAACGTGGCTTAATGTATGTATCATTAAGTACACATGACATCATAACAGCAAAAAATTATACCAGAAGCTGCTTTCTAGTTGGCTCTAACTGCAATTGCTTGCCTTAAAATTTAAGCAATCTTTTTTTTTTTTAATTCATTAAAAATGTCAGGAACACTGCAAAAATGAAGTCAGGCCAATAAATAAAGGCCTCGTTCTAACTGCAGGCAAATCTGCTTTGATTCACAAATCTGAGCCAGTATTAACTAAGAGTCACAGAATCACTCATAGGACTCCTAGGAAGTTCATTTAGGACTGAAAATCTTCCTACCTCAGAGTAGGACATAAAAGTTCTTTATGAACCTTCCTTCCTTCCTTTTTTCAGCAAGAAGTAGGACTGCACGAAGTAAAGTGTGCGACATTACTTTTCACAACACTGATAGCTGTAAAGTAGGCTGCACATTATAATGTACAGCCTACTTCACTCTAGTGGGTGGTTTAATTTTGAGAGTTTGTTTTGTAGCTTTAAACGGTGTAATAGTGTATGTCATTTCAACATCTGCAATTAAGAATGTGTGTGTGGGGCGGGAAGGGATCTCAGACGAACACATTTGTTTTTCTGAACGTTTCTAAAAACAATTGTCATATTAAAATATCAAAAACCTATACTCACAAACCATCTGTATGAGCATTCAGATTCAGAATCTGATTTATATTTCTGTAGACATTTTCTTTTTGTGTTTACATGATAGAATGAATATGCATTTTATTTAATACGGTAGGTCTTTTTTGCTCACCATTGTTGTGAATTGTATCATGTTTAATGGGTCCATGTTTTGCGAGTACAACGACATGTGTATGTATTCACATTCTGTTGTTTTAAGAAGGAAATAATTTTAATAACGTGTGCGAGGCCCTTGGCAGCTGTCTGTATTGCCTGTACAGGTGTTAATGTTTCCATTTGTCTCCAATATTCACATTCTCTAGTTGGACGTTTAAGCCTATTGTATTAAGACTCTGGTTCAGCCCTGTGTTCCTTATAACTTGATTTCCTCTCTCCTGTTTCTGCCCCATACTTTCCCTCTTTTTATTTGCTGTTGAATTTTATGCAAATGTCTGCCTGTTTCTTCTTCATCCCATCTTTCTTTGCCATATTTTATTCACATGTTATTTAATTATTTTCTTGACTTCGGCTTTATTTACTGGGATTTTTATTTGAAAATTAACTTGCTGCAAATTTGCCACAAAAGCTTAACATTTTTTAATTAAAATCCAAGCAACTTTCATTCTGTTTGTCTACTGGTGGTCACTTACATAATAAACTGCTATATTTACTCACATACACACATGTAACATTTAATTATCTTCTGGAGAGAAAAAAAAACTAATTTTGGAAATTTTTTTTTTTTTTACTAAACCACTAATTAAAAACCAGTTATGTAAAACTTGTAAATGTCTAAATTAAACCTAGCTCTCAAGCACATTTCGGCTGAACTTACCTCAGACACAACAAGCTGATCGTTTTAATTCAGTCTCTGTAAAAATCTGCCGTGTTCAGGGGATTAGCAAAACAGCAAAATCTGAGGAACAATATTAAAGCTGGGGGAAAATACTAAACCTGAGGTTAAGACCGTAATCTCGAAACAAACAGCACCAAATGATACCAGGTAACACGGGGAAAATATTTTCGTCCCCTCTCTTCCTTTGATGTTTTGGCGGTTGGCAAACAACGTAAAGGTGCAGTACCGCCACCTAGTGGAATGGAGTATGGCTCAGGATCCTAAATATACAGTACATACTGTGTAGAGTATGTAAGTATATATGAGTTTGTGTTCTTTATTTTTCCTTTACATTATCTCAATCAGATTGCTTTTCTTGAGGTATTGTATCAAGACTTTGTGACTTTGATCTCCTGCTTTTGCAACAGCAGGTAAATTGAACTTTTATGTCTCCTAGTTCTCGTGCCTTGCATTTCACCCGTTTTGTATGGAAGCAAATTAAATCAATTTAATTCAATTAGCAAAGGAGCTTTGCACAGTCATAAGAATTATGGAAGTTTGTATGAAATGTAAACATGTATGAATAAAAACAAATTATTAAACTGAAATATTTTACTTCACTATTAAAAACACACCTGTGGTTTTAACTGTTTTTACTGTTTTAGTTCTTTCCGTGTTTAAGTGATCTCCATGCAAGTTGATGGTTCTGTACATTCATTTAATGAGACATAGTGGAATCAATGTATACGGATTCCATGATCATTACGGCACTCCAGTTCTCCCAGTATATCCCAGCATATCAGTGTTATGCAATTTAGTCCAATTGTCCAAAATATTCACATTCTCCAGTTGGGTGTTTTAGCCTATTATACTAAGACTCTGGTTTAGTCCTGTGTGCCCTATTCTGAGCCCTACTAAAATTATTTCCTTTCCGCTCCATACTTTTTAGTTACTGTTGAATTTTATTCAAATGTCTGCCTGTTTCTTCTTCATCCCATCTTTCTTACCATCATTTTTTCACATTCTTTATTTTTTTTTATTTCTGCTTCGATTACTGAGATTTCTATATGAAAATTTGACCTTGATGTAAATTTGCCACAATTATATTTGACAAAACCTTTAAATTTTTGTATAGTTGTTGCATGAAACTCATTCTGTTTATTGTCTGCCAAGTGGTCATTTACATAAAAAAAAACTGCTATATTTACTCACATACACACATGTAACATTTAATTCTCTGCTAAAAAAAAAAATAAATGAATAAAAAGCTATTGTTTGGAAATGTAAAATGACTTTGTACTAAACCACTAATTAAAAACCAGTTACGTAAAACTTCCAAATGAACTAACCTCAGACAGAACAAGCTGATCGTTTGGTCACTTCAAACAGTCTCTGTAAAAACCTGACAGTATTACCTCAGTGACAGAAAAACCAGAGGGAAACCTGGGGAAAATATTGAACCTGAGGTTAAGGTAGTAATGTTGAAGTAAATTAACAGCTCTAAATTAGTGATGAGTTATTCATGAACGATTCGTTCTTTTTTAACACCGGAACAGTACACAGGAAACAGAATTGAATGGTTCCCAACGAATCTTAAAGTCCCGAGTCGTTCGTTCTGTTGTCACGTGACTCCCAAAGACACTATGCAGTGCAATAGCACATTCAGAGCAAGGCTCGCCCGCAAGAGCTTATGCACGTACCATTGTGCTTCTACAGAGCGCAGTAAAAGCCAAAAGTGACACTGTTACCGTTTTAACCCCTTAAATGCATGCTCCATGCTCCTAATCTCGATGGGGAACCAACTTTGCCACAACACCGGAAAAATTATTTCTTATATCACTATATATACATATACACACACAATATCACAATAATAATTCACTAGTATGGATTCATTAGGGTGTATGGTGTAGGGTCTCTTGGCCAATATAGCATCAATCATCTTGGGAATGACAGATACAAGTCCTGCACAGTGGTCAGAGGGATTTTGAGCTGTTGGCCAAGTCATTTTGAGTGGCCAAGTCACTATGTGATGTTGGAGGAAAATGTTTCCTGACTCGCTCCTCCAAAACACCCCGAAGTGGCTTGAACTATCGTACTTTGCATGTAATGAGTCTATCTCATATATTAGTTTCACCTTTTAAGTTTCATTACTGAAATAAATGAACTTTTGCACTATATTCTAATTTTTCAAGTTTCACCTGTCTATATTTGTTATAAAGGTATACAATGATGTTGAGCTTGCGTGTATATAATACCTCAGGACAATTTGACTTGGTCCCTGATCTTTTTTGTTTTTGCTTTCAATATACAGTAGGTTTTTCCCCAGTACATCTCCTGGCCTCACAACGGAAATCTGGGTCTTACAGAAATAAATTCTTGTTCTTCCAAAATTTATGGCTCTAACTGTACACCAGACTTTATAATGCATGTAGTACAGGCTGAAAATGCATATAAATAAGTTTTATATATCTGTTTCCCTTATTGATTTTTGTCTTATTTAGTTCACCTTTTCTGCATCTTCATACTGTCAATACAAATTGTGGTGTATAATAAAGCCATCATTGTCTGTGACGATTCTCAAATCATCCACGTGAGCTTGTCTGACTTCTGGACTGGAAGTGAAACATATCTACCTTGCAAGAAATAAATCCATCATTCATTAACCAGTGTTGGTGTCATCGATTGGTGTATTGCAGGAAAAGGGTCTCTTTAATGAAGGCAGAAGACGTATCCTATGGTATACGTCTGTAAATTCTTCATTAAACAAGAACATGTAATACAAATCCTAAATGGAGTCAACTAATATGTTGTTTTTGTTTGCCCCCAACCCCTAATTTTTTATTTATTTAGAATGACAATCTCTTACATAAAACATTGTTGAAATGTCTTTAAGCATGCTTTTAACGGTAGAATTACTGGAATTCTTTGACTCAAACCAATGTCTTCTTCTACTCCCCACATATACTGTGCCCTCATAATTATCACCTTTTGTTATGTAGATTTTATGTGTTAGGTGATCACATCCAATCAAACGAGCCCTAGCCAGAAATCACACTTTGAACTTGCTTCAGAGTTGCAGAGTCTGCGATTTCAAATGCCCTGCATGGTTATAATGAAATAAGAATGATGTCTCCTGGCTGTGACTAACTATGATAAACAGCCATTTCAATCACAAAAGCTGTTAACTGTTCTGGAGAGGGAGTGGAATAAGGGTGTACAAACTTTGTTCGGGACAAAATGTTCATGGCCTTTAAAGAACTTTTTAATGGTATCTTAAAGTAAAAAGAGATGGGCGCCCTCATTAGCATTTCTTACGACGTTAACTAAACTTTATTAAAAAATAAACATACAAATAAAAATATTAAAATTGAACACACTTCTGAAGCTGCTTCAGTGAGCAAAACTGTTACAGTGGAACCTTGGATTATGAGCATAATTCGTTCCAGAAATGGGCTCGTTTTTCAAAACACTTGTAAACCAAATTTTATTTTCCCATAAGAAATAATGGAAACTCAAAGTATTTGTTCTGCAGCCCAAAAATAATTAATACAAAATATAAAGTCAAAATACAACAAATTAACCTGCACTTTACCTTAAAAAAAGTTCTCCTCCTCCTTCCCCCCACCTCGCTTTTTAAGTTTCACAACAAACACACACAACTGAAACACAGTTTTAACGGGGAAAAAAAGAAATCTCTCTAATGACACTCAACTGAGAGCATACTAACGAAATCACTGCTGTAAGGTAAAAATAAAACAAATTAATCAGCACTTTACCTTTGTAAAGAATCGCGACAGTGTGTGTGTGTGTTTGTCGGCAGGGGGGGAATTGAATGTGTGTGTGAGAAATGCAAGGTGTCAAATGACGTGCGCGCACTGAATCTGCTGGCTGCTACAGAGACAGAGAGAAAATGGTTCTTATGGAGACTTTCGTTTGCTTTACACGCGCGCACAGATTATCTGAAGCAGATTATCGTCATGCATCTTGGTAAACTCTAAAACAAGTAATGTTTATATAACAGAGAACTAATGACTACAGATTAAGAAACATGTTTTTAGAAACAACAATACTAGATCCAAGACTAGAGTAGCTCTTTCTGCCATTTAGAGTGAATGGGATAATGTAACTTTGTAATTTTATTAATGACAGAATAACTTGCTGAGTATGGGGTAAAACTCAGTTCATTGTAGCCCAACACCCAACCCCATGTTGATGTACACTGCCTCATCAAAAAAGCTTTGTTTACTGCACACACAAAGTGTCCAGTTCATGTGTGAAAATGATTCCTCAAGCTCCCAGAACCACGGTTTCACAATATGGACAATCTGGAGTCCTGGAATATGGCTGCGACATCAGGGAGGGAAAAACTCCATTGATGGAAAAAGCAGGTGATTCAGGTCGTCTACTGACTTGATTTTATTCGCACATAACATTACTAAAGCAAACTCAGATTCACCACTGCCTCCAGAAGTTGCCACTGTAAACGATGGGTGAATTGCTTCATGCGCTTCATTTCGTACCCTGATGCGCCCATTGCTCTGGGATAGGCTCTTTTTTCCCCCCCAACATTTCCCACATTGTAATGATGCTATGGCTTCTTTTCTGTGTCAATGTGCTCATGTCTTCGAAGACGATAAGAAGAAGCAAAGCTCTTCCCACATTGTAAACATGGATACGGCTTCTCTCTTGTGTGAATGCGCTGGTGTACTTTAAGATGACCAGCAGAGATAAAACTCTTCCCGCACAGTGAACAGAAATAAGGCTTTTCTCCTGTGTGAACGTGCTGGTGACTCTGAAGATAAAGAGCAGTAGCAAAACTCTTCCCGCAATGTAAACATAAATAAGGCTTCTCTCCTGTGTGAATGAGCTGATGTTTCCGAAGATTACCAGAAGTAGAAAAACTCTTCCCGCACTGTAAACATGGATACAGCTTCTCTCCTGTGTGAATGTGCTTGTGTGTTCGTAGGTTACTAGAAGTGGTAAAACTCTTCCCGCACTGTGAGCAGAGACACGGCTTCTCTCCCATGTGAACTTGCTGATCTTTTTTCAGATTACTGCTGCAAATTTAACTAAATATCTTCCCATAACCTGAACACTGGTAATTTTGCTCCTTCATTTCTTAATATGTGTTCAGACCAGATAAAGTGTTCTTAGACCTTCTCATATTCAACCTTCATTTGCAGGAGAAGACTTGGTAAATGATGATAGTCTCTGAGGGGGGAAAAAGAGACATGATTTTAATGACATTCTTATTCAGATGCCCAATATCATTATTAGGTTTATAATGAAAGATCACAGATTGGAGATGGGCAATAAGTTTTGCTACGCCGCATAAAATGTTGTCGACCAACTGAAAAAGTATCACCTGTTGGTCTGAGGGGCAATCAATGGTGGTGTGATACGGTTTGATTCACAAACCTGAGCCCATATTAACTAATGGTCTCAATCACTCGTAGGACTCAGGCTCAAAGTTCATTTAGGACTAAAAATCTTCATACCTCAGAGTAGGACAAAAAGGTTATTCATGTACCATTATATACATGTACCATCCATATACATACAATCAAGCCCAAAATTATTCATACCCCTGGCAAATTCTGACGTAAAGTTACTTTGATTCAACCATTTTTTTCTTGATTAGAAATAACACGGGCGTCTCCCAGAAGATAATGAGACAATGTGCAAGAGGCATCATTGTGGAAAAAATTATTACACATCTTTTATTTACATTTGAACAAAAAGTAGCATCTCCAAAATTTTTTCATACTCTTCTCAATAAGCAATATCCATCCATCCATCTTCAAACGCTTATCCAAAATCGGGTCACGGGGGTAGCAGTTCCAGCAGGCAACCCCAAACTTCCCTTTCCCCAGCCACATCAGCTAACTCTGACTGGGGAATCCCGAGGCTTTCCCAGGCCAGTGTGGAGATATAATCTCTCCATCTAGTCCTTGGTCTGCCCCGTGGTCTCCTCCCAGCTGGACGTGCCAAGAAAACTTCCCTAAGAAGGCGTCCTGGTGACATCCTTACTAGATGCCCGAACCACCTCAACTGACTCCTTTCCACGCAAAGGAGTAGCGGCTCTACTCCGAGCTTCTCACGAATGACTGAGCTTCTCATTCTATCTCTTAGAGAAAACCACCCCCGCTGCTCCGATTCTCCGGCCAATCTCACGTTCCAATATTCCATCACTCGTAAACAAAACCCCGAGATACTTGAACTCCTTCACTTGGGATAATGACTCGCTCCCTACCTGGAGTAGACAATCCATCAGTTTCCTGCTGAGAACCATAGCCACAGATTTCGAGGTACTGATCCTCATCCCCGCAGTTTCACACTCAGCTGCAAACTGATCCAGCAGGCGCTGCAGGTCACAGACTGATGATGACATCAGGATCACATCCTTAGCAATAAGCAATAGAAAAGCCTTTATTGGCTAATATAGCAATCAAACGCTTCCTATAATTGCGGACCAGCTTTTTGCATGTCTCCACTGGTATTTTTGCCCATTCATCTTTAGCGATGAGCTTCAACTCTTTCAGGTTGGAGGGTCTCCTTGCCATCACCCTGATCTTTAGCTCCATCCACAGATGCTTAATTGGCTTTTAGTCAGGACTCTAGCTGGGCCACTGCAAAACATTAATGTTTTTGGCTGCTAATCATTCCTTCACCACTTCTGCTGTGTGTTGTGGGTCTTTGTCATGCTAAAATGTCCACTGGTGCCCAAGACCAAGTTTCTCTGCAGACTGCCTGATGATGCTGTTGAGAATTTTGATATATTGCTCCTTTTTTATGTTTTACTGTGATTATGTTCCCTGGTCCTCCGGCTGAAACAACACCAGATTCCCATCACCATGTTTGACACATGTGAATGGTGTTTTTAGGGTTGAAGGCTTCTCCTTTTCTACGCCCAATGAAGGCTACATCATTGTGGCCAAACAATAAAATTTTTGTTTCATCTGACCATAAAACAGACCATTTGCAAAGGCCAAGCGGGCTTTTGTGTGTCTTATCTGGAGAAGCGGTGTCCCCCTTGGCCTGCGTCCATGGAACCCAGCGGTGTGCAGTGTGCGTTGGACTTATAATTACTTATAATTATCGATAACTAAATTCTAAAATCAGGCATGGTGTCTTTCAAGCTCCACATTGCAGCACAAACCATTTGTTTATAGGTCTTTGTAAAGGCACTTTGTGAACTGACAAGGTTGAATATCCATCTTTACTTCATAATCAATTATAGAATCATTCTACAGTAAGTATGGGTTCATACGATGTATATGTTTATGTTCTTCTTTACATTTGTGTAGCTGGATGGGGAGTAACATATTTTAATTGTGTTTTGGTCATTGTAATTTGTTACATTATTTCTGAATTGTTAATGTCACACTTTTGTCAAACCCATCAAATTAAAGCTGTAAGTCTCTACTTTGCACTCATCTTGTTCCATTACAAAATTAATGCAGTGGTCCAAATGGCCAAAAAAAAGAAAATCTCATTGATCCAAAGTGTATAGACCTAAACAAACATCAGGCTTCATAATGCATAAAAATAAATCATATCTGGTTCCTTTATTGATTTTTTTTCTTATTTAGTTCTCCTTTCCTGCATCTTTATACTATAAATACAAATGGTGGTCATTGTACCTGAAGACTCTCAGTCGTCCAGGTGAGGTTATCGGACTTCTGGGCGTTCCTCAGACTGAAGAAGTAGCCATTTATATGAGTAATGAAACGAACCTACCTAACAAGAAATAAATCCATCATTCATTTACCAGTGTGTTGGAGTCATCCATCTGTGTAGTTAAGTAAAAGGGTCTCTTTAATGAAGGCAGAATAAGTAGTTTCTAAGGTGAGTGAGTGAGTGAGTGAGTGAGTGTTTAAGTGTTTAAGTGCACGGTGTCAAATGACGCGTGCGCACTGAACCTGCCAGCTTATACAGAGACAGAGAGAAAATGGATCTTATGGAGTCTTTCTTTTGCTTTACACGTGCACACACGTGTGTTATAAAACAGTACACACGTGCTGTACACACACACATACAAACACAAAATAAAAGATGTTTTACGCGCGCGTACACAGTACAGGCGTGCCCAGATGTTGATTATACCAGTGAGAGACGAGAACTAAGACCCAGCAGGGGAGACGATTACCCACAATTTCGCAGAGCAAGAGAGAGAAAAAACCTTGGCTGAGTTGTGATCACGTGACGCTCGGCGTCAAAACAAGAAGCGCATGCATGATATATGATACTCAGTACTCGTAAACAAAGACTTTCGCTCGGTTTCCAAGTCAAAATTTATTAAAAATCATTGCTCGTCCTGCGGAACACTCGCAAACCGTGTTACTCGCAATCTGAGGTTTCACTGTATACTCTGTACATCTGTGGCAGACTTCATCGTTCATAGTTAGTTACTGGTGACGTCGAACCATCAAACTGTGCTGTGGGTGGGACATGGGTTGATGCCCGCCCCGCGTACACGAACACAAATGAACGTAATTTAGATTTTTTTTAAATTGCAAATAAATTATATTAATAAATACAGCGGAATATTGTGACTAAATGACTTTATTTCATTAGTAAAATAAATTATTATTATGTTAAATAATTACATGTTAAAGGAGCATTTTTCTCTGCCAAATTTTTTATTTTTTGACCGTATTGACCGGCCGCCACTGATAAAAATGTTAAATATCAGTCCTGATGATTGGCCAGGTCGAACCCTAATACTGAGCATGTTCTATCTAAATGTATGCTTCTAACTGCTACAAACACTAAAGTAGATAATCATCATGCATACCATTGGTAAGCCCTAAAACAACTAATGAATATATAACAAAGAACTAATGACTACAGATTAAGAAAAGTTTTGGGTATGGGGTAAAATTCAGTTCACTGTAGCCCAACACCGAAACCCATGTTGATGTACACTGCCACACCAAAAAAAGCTTTGATAACGGCACACACAATGTGTCCAGGTTAGGTGTGAAAATCATTCCTCATGCTCCCAGAACCACTCTTTCACAATCTGAATAGTGGGATATGGCTGAGACATCAGAGAAATAAAAACTCCATAGATGGATTAACCAGGTCATTCAGTACATTCTGGTCGTAGCTATCGAATATTTTAGTAATCGAGTATTCTACCAAAAATGTAATTGATTAATTGGATAAAATGTACTTTTGCTTAATTAAACAGCAATGTAAAATATATAAGAGAAAGAAAGATTGATTGGTTATCTTTTTAGAAACATCTACTTTTATTTTTTAAATGCATACAGCATTTTATCAAAAATAAACATTGTCATTATTCACAATACAAGGAACGCTTAAAGTTGACTGAGATGAATTAAGTGCATTACATTCTTATTTTAAAGCCTTTTCTCAGTTGCAAAAACTTTAAAAAAAAAAAAGGTATTTCAAATGACTAAGTCTTCTTCCGCTTTGTGGGTGACGTAAGCACTCCATCTTCGTCGGTGTTTACTGGCGACTTGCATCCGAAAGCGCGCTTTGTCACGCCAAACAAATAACGCAAGAACATAACGCAAGCTTTTAAAATTAATTAAAAGAAGCTTTGAGGCAGAAGATTTTGCCCTGATCATTTTTTGTAATCGAATTATTCGAGGAATCGTTTCAGCCCTACACATAACTAAGCCTAGACCTGAGCAACTAAAGCAAACACAGATTCAGCACTGCCTCCAGAGGCTTGTACAGTAGTTCAATGGGTGAATTGCTTAATGCATTTCTCTTTTTAACCTGATGCAGTCATTCCTCTGGGATAAGATCAATCTGGACCACATGATCTTTTTTCATTGCCCCAACATCTAATCTTTATGCTCCCTACCAAATTTAAACCATTTATCTGATGAATATCACAAAAAAAAAATTCTTATGAACACAGCTGTTTAGTCCCAAACCTAAGAGTTCCCATCACGTGTGTGTATAGATACTTTCCCTATTAAAAACATACCTACAGTTTTAACTGTTGAATTGTTGCCATGCAAGTTCTCTCAGTGTTCAAGTGATCGAATACAATTCCTCCACAAAGTTGATGGTGCAGCACTATCCTTCCAAGATATGATAATTTCAAGGTTACTTAACCCAACCCAGTTCCAGAAAATTCAAACCTCTTTGATCATTGTCTTTGCATAACACAGTCCAATAAATTGACCCTTCTGATATTGATTTTTATAATTTTTTTCATCCAGGCAGTGTATTTGGATGTGACAGCAAATCGAAAAACATTTCCTACACTGCAATGGTGTTACGGCTTCACTTATGTGTGAATGCGCTGGTGTCTTTGAAGGCCAGCAGCAGAGGTAAAGCTCTTCTCGCACTGTGAGCAGTGATACGGCTTCTCTCCTGTGTGGATGCGCTGGTGTCTTTGAAGGCCAGCAGCAGAGGTAAAGCTCTTCCCACACTGTGAACAAAAATAGGGCTTCTCTCTTGTGTGAGTGCGCTGGTGTTTCCGAAGATGACTAGAAGTAACAAAACCCTTCCCGCATTGTAAACATGGATACGGCTTTTCTCCAGTGTGAATGCGCTGGTGTGTTCTTAAAACACAAGAAGAGGTAAAACTCTTCCCACACTGTGAACAGAAATAGGGCTTCTCTCCTGTGTGAGTGCGCTGGTGTTTCCGAAGATGACTAGAAGTAACAAAACCCTTCCCGCATTGTAAACATGGATACGGCTTCTCTCCCGTGTGAATGCGCTGATGTGTTCGGAGGTTACCAGCAGATGTAAAGCTCTTCTCGCATTGTGAGCAGTGATACGGCCTCTCTCCAGTGTGAATGCGCTGGTGTAGTTGTAGGCGACCAGAAACAGCAAAACTCTTCCCACACTGTGAGCAGTGATACGGCTTCTCTCCAGTGTGAATGCGCTGGTGCACTTGTACTCCACTAGCAGTTTTAAAACTCTTCCCACAATGCGAGCAGGGATACGGCTTCTCTCCTGTGTGAATGCGCTGGTGCATTTGTACTTCACTAGCAGTTTTAAAACTCTTCCCACAATGCGAGCAGGTATACGGCTTCTCTCCTGTGTGAATGCGCTGGTGTACTTGGAGATTACTACCAGTCGTAAAGCTCTTCCCGCACTGTGAGCAGGAATACGGCTTCTCTCCAGTGTGAATGCGCTGGTGTGATCGTACGTCACTAGTACTTTTAAAGCTCTTCCCGCACTGTGAGCAGGGATACGGCTTCTCTCCTGTATGAATGTGCTGGTGTGTTCGAACTGCACTAGAAGTGGTAAAACACTTCCCACAATGTGAGCAGGGATACGGCTTGTCTCCAGTGTGAATGCGCTGGTGTATTCGTAGGTAAGTTGCAGAAGTAAAACACTTCCCACACAGTGAGCAGTGATATGGCTTCTCTCCAGTGTGAATGTGCTGGTGTTTTCGTACGTCTATAGCAGTTTTAAAACACTTCCCGCACTGTGAGCAGGGATACGGCCTCTCACTAGTGTGAATGCGCTGGTGACTTTGTAGGTTACCTGCAGTAGTAAAACAGTTTCCACACAGTGAGCAGTGATATGGCTTCTCTCCAGTGTGAATGCGCTGGTGTCTTCGTAGGTCACTTGAAGTAGTAAAACAATTTCCACACAGTGAGCAGTGATATGGCTTCTCTCCAGTGTGAGTGCGCTGGTGTATCCAAAGATAATCAGAAACAGCAAAACTCTTCTCGCACTGTGAGCAGGGATACGGCTTCTCTCCAGTGTGAATGCGCTGGTGTTTTCGTACTTCACTAGCACTTTTAAAGTTCTTCCCACAATGTGAGCAGGAATACGGCTTCTCTCCAGTGTGAATGCGCTGGTGTGATCGTAGACTACCTGCAGTAATAAAACTCTTACCGCACTGTAAACATGAATATGGCTTCTCTCCTGTGTGAATGCGCCGGTGTGTTCGTAGGTTACTAGAAGAGGTAAAACACTTCCCACACAGTGAGCAGGGATACGATTTCTCTCCAGGATGAGTGCGCTGGTCTTTTTTCAGATTACTTTGGTAACTAAAGCTCTTCCCATAACCTGAACACTGGTATTTTTGCTCCTTCATTTCTTCCTGAGATTTGTTCCGAACAGATAATGTGTACTTAGTACTTCTCACATTTAACATTACTTTGCAAGACTTGGTAAATGATGATGATCTCTGAGGGGAAAAAAGAAGAAAGAAAAAAAGACATGACTTTGATGACATTCTTAGGCATTGTCCAGATGAAAATAACCTCCCACCCCCAACTACAGTTTAAGTAAAACATACAAGATCAATATTAGGTATATAATGAAAGATCACAGGTTGTAGATGGGCAATAAGTTTTGATATGCTCAAGTGGCGTAACGAAGAATTTTTGGCTACTTAGGAGCAATTTCCTACTCCAAAACGCTTAGTAAATACAGGCCCAGATCTTTGGGACTGACTGAACAGACTGTTATTCAAAAGTGGTCAGAATGGATTTGTCTCTCTTCAGACTGGCAGCACAAATCTTATCATTTTGATTCCTACACATTCAATTTGTATACAAACTTACTTCTTTAGATTGTGTAAAGCAGCTTTGCGACAATGTCAATTGTTAAAAGTGCTATATAAATAAAATTGACTTGACAAATCTGACACATTGTTGACCTATCTACATTGGGTGCTGTGGTAACGATGCAGGAGGTTCTAGTTTAGCACAATATTTTCTTCTGCACATTGTTTATAGATTTGCCTGTACTGATGCATCTCTCTCTTGTGTGCTATCAGACATCACACATTAAGCCAGATGCTTATCCTAACAACATCGTTAAATAAGCCCCATGGAAAATTCAAGGGCAGAGCTTTTAAAAAACTCAAATTTTATTTGTCACATACAGAGGTGTGAAGAGGGGAATGTCTATTACCGCCGCGACAAAACCACAGCGGCCAAAATAAATCAGTTGTATTTCAAAGTCATTCGTGAAATGACCGCAAGGTGACATTTTCCGTCATCTCGGTTTTTAAAAAATAAGTAAAACATAAAAAAGTCAAAACAATATGTTGTATCGAAGAAATACTACAGTAATGGTAATTTCCACATCTGTGTATTTTATACAACAAGCATGAAAAATCTGAATCAAAGCTATTGATATTTGCTGTACAATAATGAGTAAAAAAAAACATTGAAGTTGAACACCAAAACAAGTACACTACACTGTAAACCCTAATGCTCAAAGTAATTAAACACATTGAGTTCTGTTAACCTAAATAATTGAATGAGTAATAATTTTGAGTAGGTAAGTAACAATAACTTAAGTAAAACTTCCACCAACGTAAAACCCATAGAGCACCCGTGGCGCAGTGGTAAGTGAAGGCCTGCCATGTGGAAAGCCCCGGTTTCGATGCCCGTGCAACAATTTTTTTATTTTTTCAACAAACTCAAAAATTGATAGTTCTGTTTACATCATTAATTTTTAAAAAAATATGTAACTGATTAGTTTGGAGCCAACTTAATCGGGTTTACAGTGTACACTCAAAAAAACGAACAAGGCAGGTTGTGCATTTTACATAATATAATTACTTTCAGTTTACTCATAATAATTGTATTTGTTGATTTAAAATGTTTTTTTTTTCGATTAAGCTTAACGTAATTTTGTCTCAACTTGACCGTACACATTCCTAATACGTTGTCTAATCATGAACCATTCATGTTAAGTCAACATTTCATACATACAGCAGGGGGCAGTAGCGAGACGCTGTTGTCCTTTTAGTTTTACGTTAGGTGTTTGGAGAATATTTCTTCCTTCCGCCATATGGTCCTCTGCTAGAGAAACTCTTAAGCCGCTTAAAAGTCCTCCTCTCTACTCTTAACAAATTTTACCTGAGGAGCTGTTTTTAGGGCCAAGATGTTTTTTGAATCATTTTTATCTTTACTAAGATTTAATCCTTAATTTAAGGAGAAATTCTAAGAAAATGCCATAATTCTAAGATTGTTCTTAGAATTTTGTCACTAGGAGCAACTTTTAGGCTTAAGAAGCTTTGTGAATACGGGCCCAGTTTCCCCCAACAGACCCCGAGAAACACTCCCCGCTGTGTTTCATAGCGCGGAGAGAAGCTCGAGATCATTAGCAACGATAGCTCACCAGTTGTGGCCCCGCTTCTTCGCATAAATGCAGTGTGCACCTAGGCCGCCTACCTAGTGAGCTTCGGAATGAGTGAGGAGCGATATTGATTTGGGCGCACGCCGTGAAGAACCAAAGAAACGGCTATAGCACGTCCTGACAATGTTGTAATTTTATAGTCATTTAGTTTAATTTATTTTGGTATTATCTACTACAAATTTAAAGAACACAAAATTTAAGATGACCCAAAACCCTACACTGTAAACCTGATTAAGTTGGCAAAACTCCAAATATTTGAATTTTTTTTAATGAATGATGTTTCCAATTTTAAGTAAACAGAACTATCAATTTTTGAGTTTGTTGAACAAATAAAAAAAATGATGCTGACCATCCAGCACGGGGACCGAACCCGGGGCTTTCCAGAGAACCCGGGGTTTACATTGGTGGAAGTTACTTATGTACTCAGAATTATTACTCAATTATAATTCAATTATTTAGGTTAACAATATTCAATGTGTTTAATTACTTTGAGCATTGTGGTTTACAGTGTACACGTGTAGGCTTTCTAATCACACATGATAAAATCTAAAGGCTCACTGTGTTAACATTTACTTTGCTTAAATTCTATACTAATAAATTTTAATTCTACATTTGTACTGTAATTTTAGTACTGTGATTATGAATTCGTTTAAGTACAATGTTACACTTGATTTTATCCGCTACTACGTGCAGCTCTAAAGGAGCTGCGGCTCATTAATCCTTGAGAGAATGAAATAAGGTCTGACGCGTCAGTCTACAGTTATATAGCGCCACTCAGTGGTCAAAGCCAGTAACTGCACACCGTCGCTGTGAGGTGAAATTTTTTCCCTGAAAAAATCCTATGAAACATTCACACAAATGTAATTTTCTATTCTGAAAGTCTATTTTTCCAGTTATTTTATATTCAAAGTTAATGTCTTTAAATGTAACTTTTTAAATAATAACAAACAAATGAAGGCTATATAACAGTTCATTCTTTGTACAAATAAAATTGTCAGCTTGATTGTCTGTCTAAACAACAATTATTAGATTTTTGTTCTTATTTTTTATTACTCATTATTGTACAGTAAATGTCAATAGCTCTGGTACAGTTTTTTTATGTTTGTTGTATACATTATTCGGATGTGGAAATTACAATCAGCGTAGTATTTCTTCTATACAACATGTATCTTTTTATGACTTAAGCTCTACTTAATTGTAGCTATTTTGCAAAATGTCCATTTGCCATTTCACGAATGATTTTGAAATGTGACTGATTTGTTTTGCCTCGGTGGTAATAAATAGGTTGACTACCTACTGTAAGCCAGTTTTGTTTAGATAATTAATCAGGGTCGTATATATACTTTCCAGGTCATCTTCCCTAGAATATTTTCTATTTTCAGCCGCTTGCACGGTTTTTCTGAGATTTTATCTTTCCTCGTCGTATCTTCTGCAGTTTGTCAGTATATGCATTAATGTCTACATTTCTCCACAGATTTCACATTGGGTTCAGTTTATACTAATATACTATTATACAGACACTGGTGTTGTCCTGTGAGTCCTAGTCTTAGCCGTGCTAAAATTATTTCTTCTCTGCTGTTTCTGTCCCATACTTTCCCTCTTTTTATTTACTTTATTTTATGCAAATGTCACATCTTTCTTTTCCATATTTTATTCACGTGTTCTTTAATAATTTTCCCGAATTTACTGGGATTTCTATTTGAAATGTGACCTTGCTGCAAAGCTTAACATTTTTGTAAAGTCCAAGCAACTTTCATTCTGTTTATTGTCTGCCAAGTGGTCACTTACATAATCAGCTGCTATATTTACTTACATACACTGTTCATTAACGTAATGTGTGAGTGACTGTGCGTGTTTTTAAAAATACACGGCTACGCGTGGAGCTCACTGCTGCTACATACTGTAAAAAAAAAAAAAAAAGTGACGACACACAGACCTCGCAGACAGTGACGTCTGTTTCGGACGAGACCCGGTCGGATTTCTACAAAGCACAACCTGTAATTACGAATTGTCTAGGCTTCTTATTGGCCCCCTGTTGATTAAAGAGGCTCCTAACAGCATTTAACAGGGCGTTTTGCGTTTTCATGTTGACAAAGATCTTTTTAAACCCTAGGTCGTGTGGACAGAAGTATTTTTTAAAACGAAGAAGAAAAAATACCCGGCTACGTGTGGACATGAATAAGAACTTACCCCAGACACAACAAGCTGCTCGTTTTAATTCAGTCTCTTCTAACAGTCTCTGGTAAAAACCTGACAGTCATAACTGCGTGTAGAGGCGATTAGCGACGCTGAAAAAATAGTAATGTTGACGCAAATGACCAGCACCAAATGAGGGGAGAAAATATTTTCTTCCTTACGGGTTTTTCTTTTTTAGTGGTTGGCAAACAACTTAAATGTGCATTACCGCCACCTAGTGGAATGGAGTGTGGCTCATGATCCAAGGAGCAAGAAGAAAAATAAATAAATAAATAAATAACCACACACACACACACACACACACACACACACACACAGTCAAGCCCAATTATTCATTATCCAATTATCCATACCCCTGGCAAATTCTGACTTAAAATTACTCTCATTCAACCAGAAAGTTTTTTCTTGATTAGAAATGACACAGGCACCTGCAAGAAGATAATAAAATAAGGCATCCTTGTGGAAAAAAAAATATATTACTCATCTTATATTAGCAATAGAGACACCTTTACTGACTGGTACAGCAATCAAACACTTCCTATAATTGCTGACCAGCTTTTTGCATGTCTCCACTGGTTTATTTGCCCATATATCTTTAGCGATGAGCTCTAACTCTTTCAGGTTGGAGGGTCTCCTTGCCATCACCCTGATCTTTAGCCCCCTCCACAGATTCTCAGGCTGGGCCAATGCGAAACGTTAATGTTTGTGTCTCCTAATTAAATTTTATTTGTATAGCAAATAAAACATTAATATTAACAATTGACATTGTCACAAAGCAGCTTTACACAGTCAAAAGAATTATTTAAGTTTGTATGCAATGTGAACATGAATTAATCAAATTGATAAGACTGTCCCTAATCATTTCTTCACCATTTGTGCTATGGGTTTTGGGTTGTTGACGCGCTGACATGTCCATTGGTGCCCAAGGCCAAGTTTCTCTGCAGACTGCCTGATGTTGTTGTTGAGAATTTTGATGTATTCCTCCTTTTTTATGGCTTACTGTGATTATGTTCCCTGGTCCACCAGCTGAAAAAACACCATGTTCCCATCACCATGTTTGACAGTGGGGATGGTGTTCATAGGGTTGAAGGCTACTCCTTTTCTAAGCCGAATGAAGGCTACATCACTGTAGCCAAACAATTAAATTTTTGTTTCATCTGACCATAAAGCAAAAGGCCAGAAGTCTTCTTTGTCTAGATGAGTATTTGGAAAGGCCAGATGGGCTTTTGTGTGCCTTATCTGCAGAAGTGGTGTCCTCCTTGGTCTGCGTCCGTTGAACCCGTCCGTGTCCGTTGGACTGTCTGCCTTGAGACATTGCCACCAGCAGATCCCAGATTCATCAGGATGGCTTTGGTGGTGATTCTTTTTTTTAACCTCTTTCACTATCGTCCTGTAAGCAGGGATACGGCTTCTCTCCAGTGTGAATGCGCTGGAGTAGTTGAAGGTGACCAGAAGCAGTAAAACACTTCCCACACTGTGAGCAGTGATACGGCTTCTCTCCTGTGTGAATGCGCTGGTGTATTTGGAGTTTAGTTCCAGTCGTAAAACTCTTCCCGCACTGGGAGCAATGATACGGCTTCTCTCCAGTGTGAATGCGCTGGTGTCTTCGTAATTCACTAGCACTTTTAAAGCTCTTTTCGCAATGTGGGCAGGGATACGGCCTCTCTCCTGTATTAATGCACTCCACTAGAAGTGGTAAAACGCTTCTCACAATGTGAGCAGTGATACGGCTTCTCTCCAGTGTGAATGCCCCCCCGCCCCCCCCTACAATTTAAGTAAAACATACAAGATCAATATTAGGTATATAATGAAAGATCACAGGTTGTAGATGGGCAATAAGTTTTGATATGCTGAAATGGCGTAACAAAAATTTTTTGCCCACTTAGGAGCAATTTCCTACTCCAAAACGCTCAGTAAATACAGGCCCAGATCTTTGGGACTGACTGTTCAGACTGTTATTCAAAAGTGGTCAGAATGGATTTGTCGCTCTTCAGACTGGCAGCACAAATCTGACACTTAGTCAACCTATCTACATTGGGTGTTGTGGTAACGATGTAAGAGGTTCTAGTTTAGCACAATATTTTCGTCTGCACATTGTTTATAGATTTGCCTGTACTAGATTTGATCCATCCCTCTCCTGTGTGCTATCGGATATCACACATTAAGCCAGCTGCTTAACTAGTACCAGAGTAACCAACTGGTCACCAAATTCGTCTTTTCTGATATTTGCCTTGCGAACAAAATGGATCATGACGGTCGGTGCCGAGAGAGGAACGTGACGATGATGATATTGAGGATTTGGAAGTAGACGATAAGACCTCCAAAGACGACAAAACCAACTGGGCTCACACTCCAACAAAAAGTCTGAACACGAAGAAAGTAGGAGTGGCACAAGCCCAGTCACTGGAGGATGAGGACACCGCTTCTGCTATCCCGCAAGCAGTCAACGCCTTAACGCAGAAGATGGATGAACAGACGGCACTGCTGCGAAAGTTTGAAAAGTGTAACAATAGAAATACAACGGAAATAAGGAAGAATAAAGAAGGTATAACAGAACTCCAGGAGAAAGTTTTTGAGCTGCAGAAAGAAAACAAATCCCTGCGCAGCTCCTGTGAGGAACATGCTCGATACAAGAGGAGGTGGAACCTGAGGCTGACTGGTCTTCCTGAGAAAGACGATAAGAACACGAGAGAGACGGTCATTGGGATTCTCACCAGAGTTGTGCCCATGTCTGTGGATAAATTGAGAGAAACTGTTGATACTGTTCATCGGCTGGGAAGGAAGGGAAATGCTGCATCTTCTGTGTCTCCAAGAGCCATAATCATCCAGTTCGGTATGAGGATGGTCCGGGATGACGTCTGGAAGAAATCAAGGGATGCGAGAATTTGTAAAGAGTTGAACATTTGTTTTAAGGAAGACTTTTCCAAGGAAGATCGGGAGGCTTGAGCTAAACTATGGCCGCTGGTCCAGGACGCCAGGAGTAAGGGGAAGAGAGCATTTCTGAAGGAAGGCTACGCTCTGATTGACAACCACAGTGTTGAACCGAACTGAATATTATGTGTGATTGTTTTTCACCTCTCAGGTATGCTGATGTTGAATCAGCTTTAATGTTTAATATGTTCCCTGATTGTTAAGGGTTATTGCACTAAACGTTTTATACAGGACACAGCTGCTCGTTCCTGCATGTCTTCTTCATTTTCTTTTTCGTCAATAGTTCTATAGACGTGCTTTATGTTATCTTTTATATCGTTGAACGTTAGGGCGCAGAAAAATATTGTAAAGCGTAAGGCAATTTTTCTTTTTTGTAAGGAGCAAAAGGCTAACTGTGTCTTTCTGCAAGAGACCCACTCGGCGGAGGCTGACACAAAGTTCTGGAAATTCCAGTGGGGAGACCCTGTTTTCTTTAGTCACGGTACATCTCATTCTGCGGGAGTGATAATTTTATTTAATAGGTTTCCGGGGAATGTCATAGACTGTAAAAGTGATTCTGATGGTCTTTGGCTGATGGTGGTGTCAGAGATTAATGGTTCAAAATACATTACGTTATGCGTGTATGGTTATACTAATAGAGCTCAGAACAAAAAACTTCTATATTTCCTTTGTGATAAATTGGAGCAATGGAAGTTAAGCTATTTAGTTGATAAGGTTATTGTGGGTGGAGGCTTTAATGTTGTTCCTGATACTTTTGTAGACCGTTTTCCATCTAGGGCGTCGTGTCACATCTTTGATGATTCTATTCTTAATATGGTTACCAAAGTCCGAGACTGAAAATCCTTCTGCGACTCTGTATACTTGGTTTAATTCATCTAACCACGGTCAATGTTCCAGGATTGATTATTGGTTAATTTCAAACAATTCGATCAAGTATATTCCTAAGTGTGAAAATTCAGCTTCTCCTCTAACTGATCACTGTTTGATTTCTTTGTCCATTTCACTAACTAAAGAGGGACATCAGACTTTTATTTGGAAATTCAATAACAGCCTTCTGCATAATGGCAACTTCTGTACTGAAGTAAAAAATCTAATTGTGGAAATTAACCAACTTGAAATGTCATGTTTGAGCAAATGGGAATGGTTCAAATTCAATGTTAAACAGATGGCAATTCAAATAAGCAAATCTTCCAATAAAAGGAAAAAACAGGAGCATCAAAACATTATTGAGGGCATAAACAAACTGTGCGGCAAACAGGATTTATCACTAGATGAACAAATACAATTACACAATTTTCAATCTCAATTGGACAAACTCTTTTTGGAGAAAGCAACGGTGCACACGTTCATTCAAGAGCCAGATGGATCAAGGAGGGGGAGAAAAACTCTACTTCTTTAATTTACAGAAGCAGAGACAAGCTAAAAATAAAATTCAATCATTGAATATCGAGGGGGTCACAACCGATGACCAAGACCAAGTAAATGAGGAAATATTACGGTTTTACAGTCATCTTTATAAGTCAAACTATTCGGCGGAGAACTGTATTGCTTTTTTTTGAAAGACTGAGAGGTTCTATTGGAACATTGGATGAAGATTTGAAGGATCTTATGGAGGGTGAACTTGCGATCGAAGAGCTGGACGAGGATGCCCACGAGTAAAATGACCAGGAATTGATGGTTTAACGCTGTAAATTTACTCCTTTTTCTAGCAAGACATTAGATCAATGCTCTTCAAGGCGTATCTAGAATGCATCTCATCAAATAGTCTTTCAACCCACAATGAAACAAGGTCTCATCACTTTAATCCGAAAGCCCAACAAAGACAAACTTCTATTGGATAATTTGAGACCCATAACCCTTCTGTGCAAGGATTATAAATTATTGGCTCATGTTCTGATTCTAATATAGTGTGAGCATATTTTAATTAAATATACTGTGCATGCAACAATATGATAGAAACTATTAATCTTAGTAGAAGACCATAGAGGTAAGGTAAGGAGATAGAGGTGAGCTAAGGACAGTGTGATGTCACAGTAGCAAGAACAGGCAGCATGAACTCAAACGAACTCTAGACAGGTATCCATCTTGGATGTGAGATGCTTAGGGGACAGTGTGTACCAAACAGACCCTAGGGATGATGTAATCTTTGTACCCTGAGCATCCAAAAGTACCTGATGTCCCCAGACATGATGTAATGTCAGCTGATATTAGCCCTAGACATTATGTAATGCCAATAGCCCCAGACATGAGGTAATCTCCTCAGACATGGGGTGATCTTAACTGTGATGTAACAGGGGCTGGATACATGTGCAGACATGTCAAATTTAAAGGGACACAGACAAATAACCAAAAGACACACACTCAGCTTAGTGAATAATAAGTCTAATAAGAGTAGGCACAAAATAAAATGGCATGTGCACCTACATAGTGAATACAAAGTATAAGGCCCAACATATTAAAGTACAGTAAAATAGGGGGCCTGGGTAAGCATCAAATAACAAAAGGCATAAGAAATTAAATATCAAGCCTTCTCTGACCCAGAACCACATTGATGGGAGGATCAGTGTGAGGAATAAAAACAGAAATACCACGATTCAAAAGTGGTGTAGGCGCTTCAGGAAAGTCAGTTTGGGTACCAACAGACATTTTAAAATCAGTCTGAGTACTGACACTTCTTAGACCAACAGGCCTTAAGAGAGACTGGGCTGGAGTACTAGACTCTGGTCGCACGGGCCTGAAGGAAAGTAAAGGAGAGCTATGTGCCTCCGGACGCGGCCTCTTAGAAGAACCAGGCCCGGAGTCATCGTTCCTGGCATAAGTAAGACCGTTCTTATGAAGAAATTGTGTCAATGACCCATCAGACTCATTTTGGCAAAAACTCACTGAGGCTCGGTCAGCAACAGGTTCAGTAGGAGTGTAATCCCCAAAGGAGTTGTGCTCTGGACTGTCCTGGCTGTCCGAATCGTCCAAAGGGATGTATTCAGTGCTTGGGCAGTTGCGCTTAGCTAACACAATAAAATAAAATACGTAAATACAACAAATCAGGAAAATAAGACAAATAATTAAAATGAGTGCGAGAGAGATGCTTACCCATGGCCTGTCTGTCGAGAACTGTAGAGTAACCTGGAAGAACTAAGAATATATAGTAAAATAAACGCCGCCCCTATATTTTTTAATAATAAACAAACTTAGTGTAAAGATAATGGAAAATTATTTGAAAGAAACATAGATTATAATGGGAAAAGAATATGGAGTCAGATGACAAGGTATATGACGTAAGCAAACAAGATAAGAGAAAATGTAATTACAATGGGTGACAATACTTGGGAAAAGTTGGATTACAATGGGTTAATAATTTGATAAGGAATAAGAAAAAAAATTTACAGGGGAGGGGGCTAGGTGAGCGCTCCTCCCCTTGAAAACTGTATAAAAGAAGTGCCCATGTCACAGGCACTTCGGTCAGATCTTGGAGATGCTTGGGACTACAACCTAGGCATTGCTAAGCTGGCTCACTTGGTTTTATTGCTGCAGTAAATCCTGCCTTACTTCATCCAGATCTACAAGGAGTCCGGAGTCTTTTCTTTGGTTCTTTTTAAAGTTAAAGTTTTTGTGTAACATTTGTGATTAAGGCAACTGTAACTAGTGTAGGAGAAAAATCTCCCACAATAGCTTCAATAAGAGTAGAACCAGAAGTGAAGTATTTAGGTTTGGTGATATCTAAAAACATGATTAGAAGAGAAGATACTAACATCTGTAGTCGTATTGTTGAAATGAAGAGATCTCTTCACTATATTTGGGAGAGTCATTCTTTCCAAAGCCGAAGGTCTTTCTAAATTAATTTACCCATGTCACTCTCTGTATGTTTCTCCCAAAAACATTAAGAAAGCCAATTCAGTTATTTTTCAATTCCTGTGGAAAAACAAAACCCACTATATTAAAAGATTAAATTTGGTGAAAAATTATGTTAAGGGTGGTGTTAGAGCCCTAGACTTTGAATCAATGGTAGGAACTTTTAAGATTAACTTAAGAGCTTGTTTATCTCAACCTGATTCCATGTGGTTTCATATACCAATATCTTTATTTAAGGCATTAGGAGGAATTGATTTCTTATTAAAATGTGACTTTGAGATTAGTAAAATTCCTGTTAAATTATCTAGTTTTCACAAACAGATCCTTTCTTTCTGGAAAAAGATGTTTACACACAACTTCTCTCCTCACATGTCAACACTATGGAACAATAGAGTGATAACTGTTAACAGAAAGTCAATGTTTTTTAGAAATTGGTTTGAGAGTGGTATTTTGTTTGTGACTGACTTGTTGGACTCTGATGGTACTCTGTTGGATTATGTATCCTTTTTGAAAGAAATATCATTTAGTTTGTCCACAGAGAGAATACAGGAAGGTTTGTCGTGCTATCCCATTGGTTTTAAGGCAGCTAATATGCAACATAATGTTATATACAGAAATCAAACCAGTGTTGACAAATTAAAAAATTGGTAATTGTAATCTAAACGATAGCAGATGTAACAATAAGGTTATTAGTGGGAACTTTAAATTAATTATTTTCCACGATTTTGACTCAGGTAGGCATTTGCAGGCTTTTCATGGGGATCAGTCAATTTGTAAAGTGGCCTGTTTCCCCCAAAATTAAAGAAACTAATTTCAAGATAATTAATAATATGTTAAGATATTTTATTTTATGTACTCAAGTTGTTTAAGTACTCTATTGTGTTTTTTCATTTTAACCACTGTGAGGCGCATGTTGTATTCCAGGGACACATGTTGCGTCGCCACGTTATGTTTTAGTGGACGCACCTGAAGGTTTTTTTTGTGTGCTAAGACAGAGAAAATGTGCAGAGCAAATTTGTTATAAATAAATATGTTCAATGATATTGCCTCCGTCTCTCCTTCGTGTTGAACGACCATAACGCTGAAATACTCAACACAATATATACCCAGTGTCTGAATTTCTAAAGAGAAGGTTTAGATTTGAGGTGGACCTGTGTTCTTTTTGTGATTCAGCCTGTGAAACGTTACAACTCCTGTTTTTTCTATGTCCTGTGTCATCTGAATTTTGGTCAGACATGCACACTTGGTTATCACTCAAGATCAATGATATTCCACAGTTTGATCAATCTGATGTTATCTTCTACATGGATAACCTACACCCCTCTGTTGCTACTGTACTTAACATTATCATCCTTTTAGGTAAATACCATATACATTGTAGTAAGTGGAGAAGTAGTAAATCGTCCTTCATGTGGTTCATAAATGACTTTAAACAATACTTCAGGTCACTTAAGAAACTGAAATCAAACAAATCAATAAGGATCTGTGATGACATTTCTCATTTGTTAATGTTTTGATTTATGCCTCCAATGCCGTGCTCTGTTATTCTGCACCCTTTTTATTTCTGTGAATCTTTTTAGCCCCCCTTTTTCTTTTTGTTACATTCCTTTCGTTCTTTTGATATTGTATTGTAGTCTTTGAATTTTTATTTGTTTTATCCTCTGCGAGATCTTGTACTGTAATGTATTTTATTTGTTTGTTAAATAATAATTTAAAAAAGTTTTCACGGGGGTGGGGCTAAAAAGGCACATCCTGATGGGGGAACCAACTTCGACACAACACCGGCCCTTTTTAAAGGGAGTTGGGCAGAGGGGACGGAGATAATGTTTAGAAATGTAAAATGATTTTGTCGTGAACCACGAATTTAAAACTCCCAAATATCAAACCTAGCTACGAAACACCACAAGCACTTTTCATCTGAACTTTTTACGTTTTAATTCAGTCTCTTCAAACAGTCTCTGCAAAAATCTCACAGTAATACCTCTGTGTAGAGGCGATTAGAGACACAGCAAAACCTGAAGCAAAATACTAAACCTGAGGAAAAATAGTAATGTTGAAGCAAATGAACAGCACCAAATGAGAGCAGGTAACGCAGGAGAAAATATTTTCTTCTTCTTTGGTAGTTTTTTTGGCGTTTGGCAAACAATGAAACTGTGCCGCCACCTAGTGGAATGGAGTGAGGAGCGGGAAAAACAAACGTATGTAAATTGTCAAATATGTTATAGATTGGACTTTTATGTGTTCTAGTTCTTGTACCAGATCTTGCCTTTTCACCTTCTCATTTTGAACAATACAGCATGGCATGCTCTACTGTTTTCTCCCCTGTCCACAGTTTTCACATTTTAAATAGCATGCTGTTAAATCCAGTGTGTCCATACATTAGTCTGGATATTACTGTTTTCTTTCATTGTTGTTGTTTGATCTCTCACTTAATAAAACACTCTTCCTACACTCCTACAAGTTAGGATGTAGTGAGTGTAACACCAACACTAGCTCCATCACGCAGAACCAATCAAATAATATTGTCTTGCTGTCATCTAGCTGTAAAGCTGGAGTGGATGGGTTGGACCAATCACTAGTATAGATTATATAACCATGAGCTGCACAGACACCACTTAGGGCTCTGTGTGAGGTCCAGGTTAAAGGGAATGGATGTCTTGATGTCACTTAAAACCAGTCTTTCAAAGTACAGTGGAACCTCGGATCGCGAGTAACGTGGTTTACGAGTGTTCCGCCAACCAAGCAAAGATTTTTAATACAATTTTAATCAGAAACCGAGCAAGTATTAGTTTACGAGCGCCGAGTATCATGTATCACGCATGAGACTCTTATTTTGACACCGAGCGTCACTTTCTCACCTCCCATCAGCCCCTCCCCTCCCCCCACGGCTTCGCAACCACACAGAAACTCTGCTCGTCTTATGCGTGTGCGCGCGTAATTTGACACCGACACACACACACATACACAGACACTATTTCGCCCTTTCACCCGTCCCCGGCTTCACAAACACACAGAAACTCTGCTCTGTCGCGATTCTTTTCAAATGTAAGGTGCTGGTTCATTTGTTGTTGTTTTTTTTACTTTACAGCAGTGATTTCCTTAGTATGATCACGCCAGGTCAGAGAGATTTATTTTTTCCCTGTTAAAACGGTGTTTCCGTTGTGTGTGTTTGTTGTGAAACTTAAGTGATTCTGTTAGTATGCGCTCATGCCAGTCTCGCTTTTTTCCGTTAAAACTGTGTTTCCGCTGTGTTTATGCGTTTGTTGTGAAACTTTTTTGTGTTGTGAGTCTGGTAATATTGTAGTATTTTAAATGGGGAGACAATGCTCAACGCATTGTTCGCCATTTATGTAGGGTTTCAGCTCTGGTTCAGAGGTGAATCGAATTTTTAAGGATTCGAGTTAATTTTGTTAAACTTAATTAAAATTTATAGCGTACACTTTATCAACTACCCGACCAGCGTTTAGTATGATTTAGTGTAATTTACCAATTCTGTTAATCCCGCGGCCGACGACGATAATACAAAATCTGGTATTTACCTAATTATGAGCAAGGTAACGTAAGATCTGGGCAAATGTTTAAACTTTAAAATACATGACCAAGACAACAGTTCTTTATAAAGAAACAAGAATTTATTTGAAATAATCTACGATACATGAAGCCACACACACACACACACACACACACACACAAACATACCAACAGTTTGCAGGGTGAAAGTTAAGGAAGTTCATCTAGTACTGTTTACTAGACCAAAGAAAGTCACATGAGCAGAGTCTTGGGTTTAATCTTACGGTTTTGGTATGAAACGAGCACCATTTTCAGCAAGGTATGCAGCTTTGTTTGTATACTTGCGTTACGTTTCGTTCTCATGGTTCGCCTCCGGTGAAGGGAATCACGGCGTTGCTGATTGGTTGGTGCTGTGGTTGAAATGACGGCTTTCAGGAAAGCCCTTCAGTGAGGCTTGGTTGCCTGGTTACCGATGGCGCGCTCTGGAACTTCTTCACTGGGTTTCTTCGTTGCAGTTCTGGCACAAAGTCTCATTGAAAGTTCTCGGAGAGCGGATGACGTCAGTGAAGTCGGCGTGGCGCTCGCAAGGGCGGAAGCCCGAGTGGTGAGCTTGCTTTCTTCAGATGCTCATGATGACGATGTGACGAAAGAACGACGAAAGAACGTGTTTGGACAAGTCCGGACACTGAGTTTTGTCCCTGTGTGTCAGTCTGTCCCACGGATGATTGGTCCAATCGGATGTGGTTGCGGGGCTTAGCCACACCTCACTTGGTTCCCCCTTTTGTGCATACATTAGGCCGGGTTTACGGCTGTTACGTGGGGCCAAGCCGATTACACTTTTAATTACCTTTATAAAGTAATTTTACATGAGCTCTTGTTCATGCAACCAATTTTCCGTTTACACTACTGTTGTTTGAATAAAATAAGCTTTCAATTGATACCACACATCCCCTATCTTACACACTAATTTATAGCTTTGTTCAATAAAACAGTTTGTAAATGCTAATTATACCTTTTAAAGTTATGTAGAATAAACAAACATAACACACAGATATAAAACATACTGAATATATGTATCTAGCATTTTTATCCTACTGGCACCATTAAAGATTGCTTAAATAGTGTCTCTGCTGTATTCCTCTTTGTTCTTTGAAAGCCATTTGGAGAACGCATGTGTCCTGGGGTCACTGAGATGTTCAAAGTGTGACTTGGTGGTTCCCCCCCCAACTCGGGGTGAAGCTGTAAAACTGTCCGCTTTGTTTACAGGATCGCCAATTTACACAATGGTTTTAGGTCTATTTTGAGGCATCTGGCTTTAGTGTAGCTTCCAGCCCAGCAAATTTCCTGTCCCATGCCTGGTTAAGATCCTGCAGCTTAGTTTTACAACCTCTCCTTTATGTTCCCGAATGAGAAGGTTATCGGGATGGCCCCATATTGTATGGAGAAGAGGTTCTGGAATGTGATCGAGTGTTTGCTCTTAGTTGGGAGTCTGCCTGACCCTACAATATGCACTTTTTTTAAAAGATGAAGTGTTTTATTTTCATTTTATAGATTAATTTTTTTTATGTATTTATTTTTTGGAGCTGTGGAATGAATAATTAGATTTTTCATTATTTCTTATGGGAAATGATGATTTGGTTTACGAGTGTTTTGGAACACAAGCCCACTTCCTGAAGGAATTATGCTCATAATCCAAGGTTCTACTGTAATGGATAGTAATCATTCAAAGTTGTGACTTAAGGTTTTGCTAGAGAAACATAACAGGTGTGCTTTTGCTGGAGCTATCCTCAAAACATGCATATTTACACTTTAAATGATTATCTTATACTTATTGATGACTAAATTCTAAAAATCAGCCATGGTGTCTTTCAAGCTCCACATTGCAGCACAAACCACTTGTTTATAGGTCTTTGGAAAGGCACTTTGTGAAATGACGAGTTGAATATCCATATTTATTTCAAAATCAATTACAGAATCATCAAGTATGGCTTCATACGATGTATATGTTTATGTTCTTCTTTACATTTGTGTAGCTGGATGTGGAGTAACATATTTTTTAGATTATTTATGAGGCCCCTCCCAAAATGCTTGTAGAAAATGTCTGTACTTCCTGAATTGTTAATGTCACACTTTTGTCAAACCTATCCAATTAAAGCTGCTCTCATCTTGTTTCATTACAAAATTAAGTGCATTGGTCTAAATGGCAAAAAAAAAAAAAAGAAAAGAAAAAAAAATCGAATTGATCCAAAGTTTATAGACCTAAACATACATTAGGCTTTATAATGCGTGTAATACAGGCTGCATAAAAATGTCATATCTGATTTGTTTATTGTTTTTTTTTTTTCTTATTTAGTTCTCCTTTCCTGCATCTTCATACTATCAATGCAAATGGTGGTGTATAATAAAGCCATCATTGCCCGTGAAGATTTTCAGTCATCCAGGTGAGGTTATCGGACTTCTGGACTGGAAGTTCCTCAGACTGAAGAAGTAGCTACTTACATGAGAAATGAAAAGTATCTACCCAACAAGAAATAAATCCATCATTCATTAACCAGTGTGTTGGAGTCATCCAGCTGTGTAGTTAAGTAAAAGGGTCTCTTTAATGAAGGCAAAACAAGTAGTTTCTAATTTAACAGTCTGTCAGAAGATGTATCATGTGGTATACGTCTCTGAATTCTTCATTAAACGAGAACATTTAACACAAATTCTAAATCCTGAGTCAACTGATACATCATGCCCCATCAAGGGCTGATGCAGATCATTAGTAATGAAAGAGACAGGTAATTGATAGTTGAAACTTTTAACACTTTTAACATAAACCATTGTAAATGTCCTGGTGAGATCCTGAAAAACAAAAAAGTGGAAGTTAGATAAATGTCCATCCATAGACGAATCAGGAGATGCTGGCTTGAGACAGAGAGACATAAATAAAGAATGAGAAGGTGAGCGTGAGAGTTAGCAACTTTAAGAACAGATGCAAGAGGAGACAGGAAGATGGCAGCAGGGAAGATTTAACACATTAAAATCAGATCTATGGGGAAAAGAGCAAGAGTAGAAATAACTCCTTTAATATAAAACAATTCTCTTACAGTAACAAATATGTATTTGCAGCAAAAAATGAACATCGTAATTTTTAAAACATAATCTTAACCTTCAATTTAAAAAATTTAGAATGACAATATCCTACATAAAATGCCTGTTGTTGTTGAAATGCCTTTAAACTTGCTTTTAACAGCAGAATTCCCGGATTTTTCTTTTACCCAAACCAACCTAGCAACCTCTTCTTCTACTCCCCACATACACTGGGCCAGCTTTTGTTATGTAGATTTAGGTGATAACGTCCAATCAAAAGACCCCCAGCTAGAAACCACACTATGAATAAGCTTCAGAGTTGCAGTGTCTGCAATTTCAAATACCCTGCATGGTTATAAGGACATAAGAATGATGTTCTTCTGGCTGGGGGGTTGAGTGAGTAACTGTGATAGCCATTTCAATCACAATGTGGTTGATGTTAACTGCTCTGCAGAGGGAGTGGAAAAGCTGGGTACTAACTTTGTTTGGGACAAAATTTTCATAGCCTTTACAGAACTTTTTAATAGTATCTTGAATTGAAGGGATTGAATTGAATCTCAGTAGGATTTCTTATTAAGTTAACTGAATTTTGTTAAAAAATAAACATACAAATAAAAGAGTGAACACACTTCTGAGGCTGCTTCAGCGAGCACAACTGTTATACTCTGTACATCTGTGGCAGGCTTCAGGGTTGATAGTTACTGGTGACATCGAACCAATCAAAACATGCTGTGGGTGGGACATGGCTGCGTCAGAGCCAGTATAGCACATTTGTAAATGGATATATTTGATGAGAAATCAGATTTTTTAAAAATACAGATACCAATAATGGTAAAATGATACATGTAGGTGTTTTTGTTTGGTCAGGTTGATCGCTAATACTGAGCATGGTCAGAAACAATGCTCAGGTAGGCCGTGGCATTTAAACGATACCCAATTGGCACTAAGGGGCCTAAAGTGTGCCAAGAAAAGATCCCCCACACCATTACACCACCACCATAATGGATCCATGTTCTCATTCTGTTTACGCCAAATTCTGACTCTTACCATTTAAGTAAAGGAAAGGAAAGTAAAGCCTTTATTTTGTCACATATACATTACAGCACAGTGAAATTCCTTCTTCGCATATCCCAGCGTAACTGGGGTCAGAGCGCAGGGTCAGCCATGATACAGCGCCCCTGGAGTAGTAAGGGTTAAGGGCCTTGCTCAAGGGCCCAACAATGGCAACCTGGCTGAGCTGGGAATCAAACCGCGATCTCCGATCAGTAGCTCAGTGACTTAGCCCTCTGAGCCACCACTGCCCCAATGTCTCAACAGAAATCGAGACTCATCAGACCTGGCAACATTTTTCCATTCTTTGTAAACCCTAGAAATGGTTGTGCGTGAAAATCCCAGTAACTGAGCAGGTTGTGAAATACTCAGACCGGCCGATCTGGCACCAACAACCACGCCACGCTCAAAATTGCTTAAATCACCTTTCATTCCCATTCTGACATTCAATTTGGAGTTCAGGAGATTGTCTTGACCAGGACGACACCCCTAAATGCATTGAAACAACTGCCATGTGATTGGTTGATTAGATAACTGCATTAATGAGAATTTGAACAGGTGTTCCTAATAATCCTTTAGGTGAGTGTACACTGCCACACCAAAAAAAAGCTTTGATTACGGCACACACAATGTGTCCAGGTCATGTGTGATAATGATTCCTCATGCTCCCAGAACCACTCTTTCACAAACTAAATGGTGGAATATAGCTGAGACATCAGGGAAGTAAACACTCCATAGATGGAATAACCAGGTCAGGGAGTACATTCTGGTCGTCAGCTGACTTCATTTTATTCACACATAACGAGGCCTAGACCTGAGCAACTGAAGGAAACACAGATTCACCACTGCCTCCAGAGGCTTGTACTGTACAGTGGTTCAATGAGTGAATTGTTTCATGCATTTCCCTTTTTAACCTGATGTGGCCATTGCTCTGTGATAAGATCAATCTGGACCACATGACCTTTTTCTAATCTTTATGCTCCCTACCAAATTTAAACCCTTTTTCTGATGAATCTCACAAATTTTCTCTTATAAACAGAGCTGTTTAGTCCCAAACCTGAGAGTTCCCATCACATGTGTGTATATATACTGTCCCTATTAAAAACATACCGACAGTTTTAACTGTTGAATTTTTGCCATGCAAGTTCTCTCAGTGTTCAAGTGATCGAACACAATTCCTCCACAAAGTTGATGGTGCAGCACTATCCTTCCAAGATAAATAATATGATAATTTCAAGGTTACTTAACCCAACCCAGTTCCAGAAAATTCAAACCTCTTTGATAATTTTCTTTGCTTAACACAGTCCAATTAAATTGACCCTTCTGATATTGATTTCATAATTTTTTTTTCATCCAGGCAGTTTATTTGGATATGACAGCAAATCGAAAAACATTTCCCACACTGCAATGGTGTTTCGGCTTCACTTATGTGTGAATGCGCTCGTTTCCTCGAAGTCGTTTAGAAGTAGCAAAACTCTTCCCGCACTGTAATCATGGATACGGCTTCTCCCCTGTATGAATGCGCTGGTGTCTCCGAAGATTATTAGAACGGGAAAAACTCTTCCCACACTGTAAACATGGATACGGCTTCCCTCCTGTGTGAATGCGCTGGTGTGTTCGTAGGCAACCTGCAGTAGTAAAACAGTTTCCACACAGTGAGCAGTGATATTCTCCAGTATGAATACGCTGGTGTTTTTGTACTTCACTAGTACTTTTAAAGCTCTTCCCACAATGTGAGCAGGGATACGGCTTCTCTCCTGTGTGAATGCGCTGGTGTATTTGGAGTCTACTACCAGTTGTGAAGCTCTTCCCGCACTGTGAGCAGGGATACGGCTTCTCTCCAGTGTGAATGCGCTGGTGTGATCGTACTTCAGTAGCACTTTTAAAGCTCTTCTCGCAATGTGAGCAGGGATACGGCTTCTGTCCAGTGTGAATGCGCTGGTGTTTTCGTACTTCACTAGCACTTTTAAAGCTCTTCCCACAATGTGAGCAGGAATACGGCTTCTCTCCAGTGTGAATGCGCTGGTGAGTTCGTAGGGAACCTGCAGTAGTAAAACAGTTCCCACACAGTGAGCAGTGATATGGCTTCTCTCCAGTGTGAGTGCGCTGGTGCATCCAAAGATGACTATAAACAGCAAAACTCTTCCCGCACTGTGAGCATTGATACGGCTTCTCTCCAGTGTGAATGCGCTGGTGTTTTCGTACTTCACTAGCACTTTTAAACCTCTTCCCACAATGTGAGCAGGGATACGGCTTCTCTCCTGTATGAATGCGCTGGTGTGTTCGTAGGTTATCTGCAGTAGTAAAACACTTCCCACACGGTGAGCAGTGATGGGGCTTCTCTCCTGTGTGAATGCGTTGGTGTTTGCAAAGATAACTAGACGAAGCAAAACTCTTACCGCACTGTAAACATGAATATGGCTTTTCTCCTGTGTGAATTCGCTGGTGTGTTCGTAGGTTACTAGGAGAGGTAAAACACTTCCCACACAGTGAGCAGGGATACGGTTTCTCTCCAGTATGAGTGCGCTGGTGTCTCTTAAGATCACTAGAACTAGCAAAACGCTTCCCGCACTGTGAGCAGAGATACGGCTTCTCTCCAGTGTGAACTTGCTGATCTTTTTTCAGATTACTTTGGTAACTAAATATCTTCCCATAACCTGAACACTGGTAATTTTGCTCCTTCATTTCTTCATGAGATGTGTTCGGAACAGATAATGTGTACTTCTCAAATTTAACATTCATTTTCAAGACTTGGTAAATGATGATAGTCTCTGAGGGGAAAAAGAAGAAAGAAAAAAAAAAAAGACATGACTTTGATGACATTATTAGGCATTGTCCAGAAGAAAATAACCTCCCCCTCACCCCCCACACAAATTTTAAGTAAAACATAGAAGATCAATATCAGGTATATAATGAAAGATCACAGGTTGTAGATCGCCAATAAGTTTTGATAGCCTGAAGTGGCATAACAAAGAATTTTTGGCAACTTAGGAGCAATTTCCTACTCCAAAACTCTTAGTAAATACAGGCCCAGATCTTTGTGACTGACTGATCAGACTGTTATTCAAAAGTGGTCAGAATGGATTTGTCTCTCTTCTGACTGGCAGCACAAATCTGACACATCGTCAACCTATCTACATTGGGTAGCGAGGCAGAAGGTTCTAGTTTAGCACAATATTTTCTTCTGCACATTGTTTATAGATTTGCCTGTACTGATACATCCCTCTCCTGTGTGCTATCAGACATCACACATTAAGCCAGCTGCTTATCCTAACAACATAGTTTTTTAAAAGCTCTGCCCTTGAATTTTCCTTGGGGCTTATTTAACTAAAATTTATTTGAACTATACACAACCAAAAACTAAAATAAATTATTTGTCACATACACAACCATACACACTGTGATATGCATTGAAATGTTTATATGATTGTCTGAAATCTAGAACAATGATATCACTACATTAAAAAAAAATGTTTTAAGTATTTAGCTTTTAAATAATAGCACCAGAACAAATTTTGAGACAGGCATTTTATCCAGTGGCTGGGGTTACTGGCTGGGAATCGAACCTGGGCTTAAGGTAAAATATTAAACCTGAGGTAAAATACTAAACCTGAGGTGAAATACTAATTTCTTTTTATTTGAATCAACAGTACGTGAGAGCAGGGAACTTGGTAAAAACAAAAAACCTTACGCTACGTCTTCAACAGCCACGTCTTCTTTACTGTTTTTGACAGCTGACAAACCTATAGGTGCATTACCGCCACCTGCTGGACTGAAGGGGGAACATCAGATTAGCAAGAACACAAAAACTGAACAAGCAAAATAAAACCCAAATAGTATATCTATTACAAAATGTTACTCAACCTAAATAACAGTTTTACGCCGTGTCTTCCACGGCAATAGCATTAGTGATGTGTGTTTGCTGGCTTTACCGCTAACTGGTGCTATAAATTATAGACCAAGTTCATTCAGTCAAAGGTTAATAAGCCGCAGCTCATAGTAGAAAATAAATTCAAGAGAAAAAACATAGTGATTAAACAAATTCATAATCAAAGTAGTAAAGCAATAATACAAATTTAGAATTTAAATGAATGTAGTCGTTTCTTATTTGTGTGGGATTTAAGCAAAGTAAACGTTAACAGTGAGCCTTTAGATTTTCAGCGTAGCCAGAAAAAAGACTGTGTGTGCATCAGAAAAAGTGGGTGTGCCACAGTTATTGTCAGATTAATGTGCAAGAACTATATAAGCTATATAATCTTCATAAGACTCTACCTTTATTTAAGTGTACTCACAAGGACGACAAAACATTATGACTTTGTAAAATAATGAAAGCAAACAGGCTGCGATTTCTTTATTGGTTTTGGTGAAAATGATCGCGTCAAAAAATTAACTAAAACTCTGTATACTTGCATCACAGCCATGGAAAATATATACTTATAAAAAGCGAAATGTCTGCTTTTACATAAACTAATGGAAAACAAATTTCAGTTTATGTAATTCATATGAAACGTGAATATAGGTGCATCCACTGCTGTGGAGGTGACATGATTGTTTGATTACTTTGACATAAGTTTAAATGTCACACACGAATTTAACATATTTACATCAGCATCAACATTATGAAAGCCCAGTTTGTGCTCTATGTAAATCCGTGAAATTTGGTAAATATTTGAAATTTACACAAATTTAAGGAGAGGCCTGAAGCACTGCAGATCTTCAGAATAAGTAATCCTCATTCCTGGAGCTGACTTGAGTCATCTTAAAGTGGGTAAGGCTAAATTATTTGCATTTGCATGTTGTCTGACATTGTAAAGCACTCACAGTAACATGAAAACAAAAACAACAACAACAGAGAACGAATAGCAAATTAGGAGGCCCTGGTTGTACTAAATAAATACAAAATCCCTGAAAAAGTTACAAAATCCCTGAAAAAAATCCTATGAAACATTTACACAAATGTAATTTTCTATTCTGAAACTCTATTGTTTAAATAAAATTGTCAGCTTCATAGTCTGTCTAAACAACAATTATTAGATTTTTTTTTCTTTTTTTTACTCATTATTGTACAGTAAATGTCAATAGCTCTGGTACTGTTTTTTTAATATTTGTTGTATAAATTATTCAAATGTGGAAATTACAATCGGCGTAGTATTTCTTCTAACTTTTTATGACTTAAGCTCTACTTAATTGCAGCTGTTTTGCAAAATGTCCATTTGTGCCACTGGGTCATTTCACGAATGACTTTGAAATGTGACTGATTTGTTTTGCCTCGGTGGTAATAAATAGGTTGACTACCTACTGTAAGCCAGTTTTGTTTAGATAATTAATCAGGGTAGTATACATTTTCCCTGTAATTTTCCCTAGAATATTTTCTATTTTCAGCCTCTTGTACGGTTTCTCTGAGATTTCATCTTTCCCCATCGTATCGTTTGCAGTTTGTCAGTATATGCATTAATGTCTCCATTTGTCCACAGAATTCACATTGGATTCAGTTTATATTAATATATTATACAGACACTGTGTGTCCTATTCTTAGCCGTGCTAAAATGATTTCCTCTCTGCTGTTTCTGTCCCGTACTTTCCCTCTTTTTATTTACTGTTGAGATTTATGCACATGTCTGCATGTTTCTTCTTCATGCCATCTTTCTTTTCCATATTTTATTCACATGTTCTTTAATAATTTCCCCAAATTCTGCTTTATTTACTGGGATTTCTATTTGAAAATATGACCTTGCTGCAAAGCTTAACATTTTTCTGTAACATTATGTTTATTGTCTGCCAAGTGGTCACTTACATAATAAACTTTTTTACATAATAAAAACGGAGATTTTTCTCTGCGGTTTTTGCCAGTTTTTGGAAAACTCCGTCCAAGGTGAAGATTTTCCACAACTCCGTTTTCAGTGGTGTTGTGTGGACAGGGTGAAACGGAGATTTCGGCTTGCTGTAACGTCACCTTGTGCCGATGGTGTAATTGTCTCTGTGCTCGTGTCCTTGATTTGACGTCAGCTTTGTTTATGAGGATATTTAGTGCAATAGCGGACGTAGTACAGTAAACTAGTGACTGTGTTAACGTTGTGTACTGGACTTTTTACATGCGTGTACATACACGCGCAGTCACTCACACGTTACGTTAATGAACAGAGGTGCCTGAATGTACTACTAAGCTCACTGCTGCTACCTACTGTACAAAACTCTGATGACGCAGACAGTGACGGCGGTTTCGGACGAGACCCGGTCGGATTTCTACAAAGCACAACCGGTAAAGACGTTTTGTCTAGGCTGTGTGAACAACATTTAACAGGGCGTTTTGCGTTTTCATACGGACAAAGATCTTTTTAAACCCTAGGTCGTGTGGACAGAATTATTTTTTTAAAACGAAGAAGAAAAAATACCCGGCTACGTGTGGACATGAATAAGAACTTACCCCAGACACAACAAGCTGATCGTTTTAATCCAACCTCTTCTAACAGTCTCTGGTAAAAAACCTGACAGTAATAATTCCGTGTAGAGGCGATTAGCGACGCAAATGAACAGCACCAAATGAGGGGAGGTACGAGGGGAAAATACTTTCTTCCTTACGGGGTTTTTTTTTTATTTTTTATTTTTTGGCGGTTGGCAAACAACAAAAATGTGCATTACCGCCACCTAGTGGAATGGAATGTGGCTCATCATTTTAGAAGCGAGAAGATAAATAAATAAGTCATCACACAAACACAGAGTCAAGCCCGATTATTCATTATTCAATTATCCATACCCCTGGCAAATTCTGACTTGAAATTACTTTTATTCAACCAGCAAGTTTTTTCTTGATTAGAAATGACACAGGCATCTGCAAGAAGATAATAAGATACAGCATCATTGTGGAAAAAAATATTACTCATCTTATATTAGCAGTAGAGACACCTTTATTGGCTGGTACAGCAATCAAACACTTCCTATAATTGCTGACCAGCTTTTGCATTCATCTTTAGCGATGAGCTCTAACTCTTTCAGGTTGGAGGGTCTCCTTGCCATCATCCTTTAGCCCCCTCCACAGATTCTCAGCTGGATTTAAGTCAGGCTGGCCCAATGCAAAAACGTTAATGTTTTTGTCTGCTAATTCAATTTATTTCAATTTTATTTGTATATAAAAACATTAATATTAACAATTGACATTGTCACAAAGCAGCTTTACACAATCAAAAGAATTATTTAAGTTTGTATGCAATGTGAACATGTATGAATCAAATTGATAAGAATGTCCCTAATCATTTCTTTACCACTTTTGCTAGAGTGGGTGAGTGGGACCTTAAGTTACTTTTATTATTTTACAATAAAGATATTTAACTAGTTATTGTATTCTATCACTATGCGGTGTTAATGGCATTGTCCTAAATGTGTGCGTGTTTTCTAATGTTAACCGCTATACTGTTAGCATGCTAGCTAGGTTAACCCGAGGTAGCCCACTGCTAGCATTGGATTCAATTGTAAATGTATAGCTCAGTTTAACTATAGACCATATAAGTGCAAGTTGATTTCTTAATGTGTAACACTACACAATGTGAGAGGAGTTAAGAAGCGAATGAAATGATTCGGCTGTAAACGTCCTGTGTTTGTTTCTGTAGTCGTCCATCAGCCCTTACACGAGAGTGAAGATCGAGAGGAGGGCAGTGTTCCTCTCCAGTGTTCCTCTTATCACCTCACAGCAGACTCTGGGAAAGGGGAAGAGGGAGAAGGCCAAGACGTCAGGATTAGATCCTGGGCAGACTTCACTCCTGGTAGGAAACATAGTTTTTCTCATCCCTTTATTTTCCTTTACTAAAAACAAATTTTAAGTTTGTGACCTTTTTTTTGATCATTCAGATTTGGCTGGGTGCGTAATAAGAATTTTTTGTGGGGTGTGGGGTTCTCAGAACACATTTATATTTTTGCTTAGTCAGTCTTAAACTTGTTTGTCTTCATGTTTCAGAAAGACGTCAAGAGGTGGACATCACTCTGTGGAACAAAGATGTGGTTGGATTTTACCTGAAAAAATATTACAGGATTATCTAAAATCTCACACAGTCTACCAATGGTACACTTTCTTTTTATGAATCCAGTGGTGCTCATTCGGACAACAAAACACTTCTGAGTTTTCTTCTTGATAAGCATTTGCTTTATTTGTTGTCTTTTGTTAATAGAATCTGCAAAGCCTCAAACTCCGCACATGGCACTAAGGGGACCCTCCCAGCCCAAAAAACAGCAGCTGTTATAGGTGAGTAAATTGAGTTCAATATTTTTATCATATTTGGTCATTCCATATATAATCAACCAGAGTGATTATAAGTCTGAATCTCTAAACCAATGCCAGAGTCATCACATTCACATTACATTCTGAAATCTTAATTAACAGGGTCGCTACCTAAACAGCAATCTCGAGCCATTATTTAGCAATTATTTTTGTAATGTTGTAATGTTTGTAATGTAATGTAATGTTGAGTATATATGGAATGATTTCATTTTAATTATTCAAATGTGTTTTTTTTACACACCTAGTAATGAATATTTGTCTTGCTGTTTGCTTTTCAAGAAAGCCTTTAAAGTGAAGGAAGGGAAGGTGAAAGTGTTTATCCAAACCAAGTTGAAGAATGAGGGGGCGTCAAACCTCTCCAGGCTTCCACCTACACACCTCAAGCCTTGTAATATATTCACATACTTGACCAGTCATACACTGATTGACAGCAGTGTCTCCTAGCAGCAGCACTTTTGAACAGTAATCTGTTTTTTAATTGTTTTTAATGTTTTAAGTGTGTTGCTTTATTGATTTTTTAAAATTAAATAATAAAATGAATTGCAATAATTTTGTTGTAATATAGTTGTATTACACTACATCACACATTTAGATTATAGAAATACTGTAAGTAATTTTTCAGCTTTATTCAAATTGCATATACCCATACATTTTATTTGCAGTACAACTACTATTTAACTGCTGTTTAATATTAACTGTAGTATCGCAGTATTACTGCATTATATTGCAGGATTATTGCAGTCATTATTGCAGTATTACTGGAATATTAAGGAAAAAAATGCAGTAATTTCGTGTCCAAATTACTGAGTTTCCTGCCTATGTACTGGATATGTAGAAAACTACAGTTTTGACAATTGAAAACTGCAGTTATTTTTTGTATCAAACCTAGCTATGAAACACAACAAGCACTTTTCATATGAACCTACCTCAGACACAACAAGCTGATCGTTTTAATTCGGTCTCTTCAAACAGTCTCTGCAAAAACCTCACGGTAATACCTCCGTGTAGAGGCGATTACTGACACAGCAAAACCTGAGGCAAAATACTAAACCTAAGTAAAAATATTAAACCTGGGGGAAAATAGTAATGTTGAAGCAAATGAACAGCACCAAATGAGAGCACTCACTCATCATCTATAGCGCTTAATCCTGTATTCAGGGTCACGGGGGCCTGGAGCCTATCCCAGGAGACTTGGGGCACATGGCAGGGTACACCCTGGACAGGGTGCCAATCCATCGCAGGGTACAGACACACACATACACTCACTCATTCACACACTACAGGCAATTTGGGAACACCAATTAGCCTAACCTACATGTCTTTGGACTGTGGGAGGAAACCGGAGTACCTGGAGGAAACCCACCAAGCACGCGGAGAACATGCAAACTCCATGCACACAGAGACGGGAATCGAGCCTGGCCGGGGATCGAACCCGGACCCTGGCGGTGCAAGGCGACAGTGCTAACCACTACACCACCGTGCCACCCTCAAATGAGAGCAGGTTTTTATTTTATTTTTTTTTCAAACAATGAAAATGTGCCGCCACCTAGTGGAATGGAGTGAGGAGTGGGAAAAACAAGTGTATGTAAATTCTCCAATATGTTAAATTGGACTTTTGTGTGTTCTAGTTCTTGTACCAGATCTTGCCTTTTCACCTTCTCATTTTGAACACTACTCTTTTCTCTCCTGTCCATAGTTTTCACATTTTAAATAGCATGCTGTTAAATCCAGTGTGTCCATACATTAGTGTGGATATTACGGTTATCTTTCATTGTTCTTGTTTGTTCTCTCACTCAATAAAACACTCTTCCTACACTCCTGCTAACAGACCAAGTCAGGATGTAGTGAGTGTAACACCAACACTAGCTCCATCACGCAGAGCCAGTCAAATAATATTGTATGTGCATGGTAATGGTGCCACCCGCTGTCATCCAGCTGTAAAGCTGGAGTGGATGGTTTGGACCAATCACTACAGATTATATAACCACATCCAGGTTAAAGGGAATTGGTCTCTGAATTCTTCACTAAACAAGAACATGTAACACAAATTCTGAATCCTGAGTCAACTGATACGTCATGCCCCACCAAGGGCTGATGCAGATCATTAGTAATGATAGAGACTGGTAATTGATAGTTGAAACTTTTAACACTTTTAACTTTTAACACAAACCACTGTAAATGTCCTGTTGAGATCCTGAAAAACAAAAAAAGTGGAAGTTAGATAAATGTCCATCCATAGACGAATCAGGAGATGCTGGCTTGAGACAGAGACATAAATAAAGAATGAGAAGGTGAGCGTGAGAGTTAGCAACTTTAAGAACAGATGCAAGAGGAGACAGGAAGATGGCAGCAGGGAAGATTTAACACATTAAAATCAGATCTATGGGGAAGAGAGCAAGAGTAGAAATAACTCCTTTAATATAAAACAATTCTCTTACAGTAACTAATATGTATTTGCAGCAAAAAATGAAAATCGTAATTTTTAAAACAATCTTAACCTTCAATTTTAAATATTTAGAATGACAATATCCTACACAAAACTTGTTGAAATGCCTTTAAGCTTGCTTTAAACAGCAGAATTCCTGGATTTTTCTTTTACCCAAACCAACCTAGCAACCTCTTCTTCTACTCCTCACATACATATCAGCTTTTGTTATGTAGATTTAGGTGATCACGTCCAATCAAAAGACCCCCAGCTAGAAACCACACTATGAACAAGCTTCAGAGCTGCAGAGTCTGCAATTTCAAATGCCCTGCATGGTTATAATGAGATAAGAATGATGTATTCTGGCTGGGGAGTTGAGTGAGTAACTGTGATAAACAGCCATTTCAATCACAAAAGCTGTTAACTGCTCTGGAGAGGGAGTGGAAAAGCTGGGTACTAACTTTGTTTGGGACAAAATTTTCATAGCCTTTACAGAACTTTTTAATGGTATCTTGAATTGAAGGGATTGAATTGAATCTCAGTAGGATTTCTTATGAAGTTAACTGAATTTTGTTAAAAAAATAAACATACAAATAAAAAAAGTGAACACACTTCTGAGGCTGTTTCAGCAAGAACAACTGTTATAATCTGTACATCTGTGACATCGAACCAATCAAAACATGCTGTGGGTGGGACATGGCTGCGTCAGAGCCAATATAGCACATTTGTAAATGGATATATTGGATGAGAAATCAGATTTAAAAAAAATACAGATACCAATAATAGTAAAATGATAAATGTAGGTGTTTTTGTTTGGTCAGGTTGATCGCTAATACTGAGCATGGTCAGAAACAATGCTTAGGTAGGCCGTGGCATTTAAACGATACCCAATTGGCACTAAGGGGCCTAAAGTGTGCCAAGAAAAGATCCCCCACACAATTACACCACCACCACCACCTCCACAGTGGTAACAAGGCATGATGGATGCTCTCATTCTGTTTACGCCAAATTCTAACTCTACCATTTGAATGTCTTAACAGAAACCGAGACTCATCAGACCAGGCAACATTTTTCCAGTCTTCAACTGTCCAATTTTGGTGAGCTTGTGCAAATTGTAGCCACTTTTTCCTATTTGTAGTGGAGATGAGTGGTACCCGGTGGGGTCTTCTGCTGTTGTAGCCAATCTGCCTCAAGGTTGTCGTTTAATAACGAGTGGTTATTTCAGTCAAAGTTGCTCTTCTATCAGGTTGAGTCGGCCCATTCTCCTCTGACCTCTAGCATCAACAAGGCATTTTCGCCCACAGGACTGCCGCATACTGGATGTTTTTCCCTTTTCACACTATTCTTTGTAAACCCTAGAAATGGTTATGCGTGAAAATCCCAGTAACTGAGCAGATTGTGAAATACTCGATCTGTCACCAACAACCACGCCACGCTCAAAATTGCTTAAATCACCTTTCTTTCCCATTCTGACATTCAATTTGGAGTTCAGGAGATTGTCTTGACCAGGACGACACCTCTAAATGCAATGAAGCAACTGCCATGTGATTGGTTGATTAGATAACTGCATTAATGAGAATTTGAACAGGTGTTCCTAATAATCCTTTAGGTGAGTGTACACTGCCACACCAAATAAAAAGCTTCGATTACGACACACACAATGTGTCCAGGTCATGTGTGATAATGATTCCTCATGCTCCCAGAACCACTCTTTCGCAAACTGAATGGTGGAATATGGCTGAGACATCAGGAAAGTAAAAACTCCATAGATGGAATAACCAGGTCATTCAGTACATTCTGGTCATCAGCTGACTTCATTTTATTCACACATAACTAAGCCTAGACCTGAGCAACTGAAGCAAACACAGATTCACCACTGCCTCCAGAGGATTGTATTGCACAGTGGTTCAATGAGTGAATTGTTTCATGCATTTCCCTTTTTAACCTGATGCGGCCATTGCTCTGGGATAAGATCAATCTGGACCATATGACTTGATCCCTTTTTTCATTGCCCCCAAATCTAATCTTTATGCTCCCTACCAAATTTAAACCCTTTTTCTGATGAATCTCACAAACAAATTTTTTCTTATAAATAGAGCTGTTTAGTCCCAAACCTGAGCGTTCCCATGACGCGTGTCTATATATACTTTCCATATTGAAAAACATACCTACAGTTTTAACTGTTGAATTTTTGCCATGCAAGTTCTCTCAGTGTTCAAGTGATCGAACACAATTCCTCCACAAAGTTGATGGTGCAGCACTATCCTTCCAAGATATGATAATTTCAAGGTTACTTAACCCAACCCAGTTCCAGAAAATTCAAACCTCTTTGATAATTTACTTTGCTTAACACAGTCCAATTAAATTGACACTTCTGATATTGATTTCATTATTTTTTTTCCAGGCGGTTTATTTGGATGTGACAGCAAATCGAAAAACATTTCCCACACTGCAATGGTGTTACGGCTTCACTTACACACGTGGACAAAATTGTTGGTACCCTTTGGTCAATGAAAGAAAAACTCACAATGGTCATATAAATAACTTTAATCTGATTAGTCTAATCTAATTTTAAAAAATTCTATGAATGTTAACCAATGAAAGTCAGACATTGCTTTTCAACCATGTTTCAACGGAATTATAAAAAAAAATAAACTCATGGAACAGGCCTGGACAAAAATGATGGTACCCCTAGAAAATACTGAAAATAATGTGACCAAAGGGACATGTTAATTCAAGGTGTGTCCACTATTTAGCATCACAGGTGTCTACAATCTTGTAATGAGTCAGTGGGCCTATATATAGGGCTCCAGGAAATCACTGTGTTGTTTGGTGACATGGTATGTACCACACTCAACATGGACCAGAGGAAGCAAAGGAAAGAGTCGTCTCAGGAGATTCTAAAGAAAATTATACACAAGCATGTTAAAGGTAAAGACTATAAGACCATTTCAAAGCAGCTAGATGTTCCTGTGACTACAGTTGCACATATTATTCAGAAATTTAAGATCCATGGGACTGTAGCCAACCTCCCTGGACATGGCCGCACAAGAACAATTGATGACAAATCAAAGAGACGGATAATCCCAATGGTAACAAAAGAGCCCAGAAAGACTTCTAAAGAGATCCAAGGTGAACTTCATGCTCAAGGAGCATCAGTGTCAGATCGCACCATCCGTCGTTGTTTGAGCCAAAGTGGACTACATGGGAGACGACCAAGGAGGACACCATTGTTGAAAACAAATCATTAAAAAGCCAGACTGGAATATGCCAAACTACATGTTGACAAGCCACAAAGCTTCTGCTGTGGACAGATGAGACAAAAATGGAACTTTTTGCCAAGGCACATCAGCTCTATGTTCACAGACGGAAAAATGAAGCATATAAAGAAAAGAACACTGTCCCTACTGTGAAACATGGATGAGGCTCTGTTGTGTTCTGGGGCTGCTTTGCTGCATCTGGCACAGGGTGTCTTGAATCTGTGCAGGGTACAATGAAATCTCAAGACTATCAAGGGATTCTAGAGAGAAATGTGCTGGCCAGTGTCAGAAAGCTGGGTCTCAGTCGCAGGTCATGGGTGCAACAGGACAATGACCCAAAACACAGCTAAAAACACCCAAGAATGGCTAAGAGGAAAACATTGGACTATTCTAAAGTGGCCTTCTATGAGCCCTGACCTCAATCCTATCGAGCATCGTTGGAAGGAGCTGAAACATGCTGTCTGGAAAAGGCACCCTTCAAACCGAAAACAACTGGAGCAGCTTGTTCATGAGGAGTGGGCCAAACTACCTGCAGAGAGGCGCAGAAGTCTAATTGACAGTTACAGGAATAGTTTGATTGCAGTGATTGCCTCAAAAGGTTGTGCAACAAACCATTAAGTTAGGGGTACCATCATTTTTGTCCAGGCCTGTTCCATGAGTTCATTTTTTAAAATAATTTTGTTGAAGCATGGTTGAAAAGCAATGTCTGACTTTCATTGGTTAACATTAATAGAATTCTTATTTATTATTACTTTTGTCAGATTAAAGTTATTTCTGTGACCATTGTGAGTTTTTCTGTCATTGAATTTTGTCCACGTGTGTATGTGTGAATGCGCTCGTGTCCTTGAAAATGTTTTAGAAGTAGCAAAACTTTTCCCGCACTGTAATCATGGATACGACTTCTCCCCTGTGTGAATGCGCTGATGTCTCCGAAGATTAGTGGAACGGGAAAAACTCTTTCCGCACTGTAAACATGGATACGGCTTCTCTCCTGTGTGAATGCGCTGGTGTGTTCCTACTTCACTAGAAGAGGTAAAACTCTTCCCACACTGTGAACATAAATAGGGCTTCTCTCCTGTGTGAATGCGCTGGTGAGTCCGAAGATGACTAGAAGTAGCAAAATCCTTCCCGCATTGTAAACATGGATACGGCTTCTCTCCTGTGTGAATGCGCTGGTGTATTTGGAGGCTACCAGCATATGTAAAGCTCTTCTCGCATTGTGAGCAGTGATACGGCTTCTCTCCAGTGTGAATGCGCTGGTGTATTTGAAGGTGACCAGCAGAAGTAAAACACTTCCCACACTGTGAGCATGGATTCGGCTTCTCTCCAGTGTGAATGCGCTGGTGTGTTCGTAGGTAACCTGCAGTAGTAAAACACTTCCCACACAGTGAGCAGTGATATTCTCCAGTGTGAATGCGCTGGTGTGTGCGTACTTCACTAGCACTTTTAAAGCTCTTCTCGCAATGTGAGCAGGGATACGGCTTCTCTCCTGTATGAATGCGTTGGTGTTTTTGTACTTCACTAGCACTTTTAAAGCTCTTCCCACAATGTGAGCAGGGATACGGCTTCTCTCCTGTGTGAATGCGCTGGTGTATTTGGAGTCTACTACCAGTTGTGAAGCTCTTCCCGCACTGTGAACAGGGATACAGCTTCTCTCCAGTGTGAATGCGCTGGTGTAATCGTACTTCACTAGCACTTTTAAAGCTCTTCTCGCAATGTGAGCAGGTATATGGCTTCTCTCCAGAGTGAATGCGCTGGTGTCTTCGTACTTCAGTAGCACTTTTAAAACGCGTCCCACAATGTGAGCAGGGATATGGCTTCTCTCCAGTGTGAATGCGCTGGTGAGTTCGTAGGGAACCTGCAGTAGTAAAACAGTTCCCACACAGTGAGCAGTGATATGGCTTCTCTCCAGTGTGAGTGCGCTGGTGTATCCGAAGATGACCAGAATCAGCAAAACTCTTCCCGCACTGTGAGCAGGGATACGGCTTCTCTCCAGTGTGAATGCGCTGGTGTTTTCGTACATCACTAACACTTTTAAAGCTCTTCCCACAATGTGAGCAGGGATACGGCTTCTCTCCAGTGTGAATGCGCTGGTGTGTTCGTAGGTTTCCTGCAGTAGTAAAACACTTCCCACACTGTGAGCAATGATGGGGCTTCTCTCCTGTGTGAACACGCTGGTGTTTGCAAAGATTAGCAGAACAAGCAAAACTCTTACCGCACTGTAAACATGAATATGGCTTCTCTCCTGTGTGAATGTGTTGGTGTGTTCGTAGGTTACTAGGAGAGGTAAAACACTTCCCACACAGTAAGCAGGGATACGGTTTCTCTCCAGTATGAGTGCGCTGGTGTCTCTGAAGATCACTAGAACGAGCAAAACGCTTCCCGCACTGTGAGCAGGGATACGGCTTCTCTCCCGTGTGAACATGCCGATCTTTTTTCAGATTACTTTGGTAACTAAATATCTTCCCATAACCTGAACACTGGTAAATTTGCTCCTTCATTTCTTCATGAGATGTGTTCGTAACAGATAACGTGTACTTCTCAAATTTAACATTCATTTTCAAGACTTGGTAAATGATGATAGTCTCTGAGGGGAAAAAGAAGAAAGAAAAAAAAAGACATGACTTTGATGACATTCTTAGGCATTGTCCAGATGAAAAAAAACAAACCCCCCCCCCCACCGCACACACAATTTAAGTAAAACATAGAAGATCAGATCACAGGTTGTTGATGGGCAATAAGTTTTGATATGCTGAAGTGGCTTAACGAGGAATTTTTGGCCACTTAGGAGCAATTTCCTACTCCAAAATTCTTAATAAATACAGGCCCAGATCTTTGTGACTGACTCATCAGACTGTTATTCAAAAGTGGCCAGTGTGGATTTGTCTCTCTTCAGATTGGCAGCACAAATCTGACACATCGTCAACCTATCTACATTGGGTAACGATACAGACGGTTCTAGTTTAGCACAATATTTTCTTCTGCATATTGTTTATAGATTTGCCTGTACTGATACATCCCTCTCCTGTGTGCTATCAGACATCACACATTAAGCCAACTGCTTATCCTAACAACATAGTTAAATAAGCCCCATGCAAAATTCAAGGGCAGAGCTTTTAAAAAACTAAAATTTTATTTGTCACATACACAACCATACACACTGTGATATGCAGTGAAATGTTTATATGATTGGCTGAAATCTAGAACAATGATATCACTACATTAAAAAAAAAATTGTTTTAAGTATTTAGCTTTTAAATAATAGAACAAATTTTGAGACAGGCATTTTATCCAGTGGCTGGGGTTACTGGCTAAAAATCGAAAATGGGCTTAAGGTAAAATATTAAACCTGAGGTAAAATACTAAAAAATTTTATGCGAATCAACAGTACGTGAGAGCAGGGAACTTGGTAAAAACAAAAAACCTTACGCTACGTCTTCAACAGCCACGTCTTCTTTACTGTTTTTGACAGCTGACAAACTTATAGGTGCATTACCGCCACCTGCTGGACTGAAGGGGGAACATCAGATTAGCAAGAACACAAAAACTGAACAAGCAAAATAAAACCCAAATAGTATATCTATTACAAAATGTTACTCAACCTAAATAACAGTTTTACGCCGTGTCTTCCACGGCAATAGCATTAGTGATGTGTGTTTGCTGGCTTTACGGCTAAGTGGTGCTATAAATTATAGACCAAGTTCATTCAGTCAAAGGTTAATAAGCCGCAGCTCATAGTAGTAAATACATTCAAGAGAAAAAACATTGTGATTAAACAAATTCATAATCAAAGTAGTAAAGCAATAGTACAAATTTAGAATTTAAATTAATGTAGTCTTTTCTTATTTGTGTGGGATTTAAGCAAAGTAAACGTTAACAGTGAGCCTTTAGATTTTCAGCGTAGCCAGAAAAAAGACTGTGTGTGCATCAGAAAAAGTGGGTGTGCCACAGTTATTGTCAGATTAATGTGCAAGAACTATATAAGCTATATAATCTTCATAAGACTCTACCTTTATTTAAGTGCACTCACAAGGACGACAAAACATTATGACTTTGTAAAATAATGAAAGCAAACAGGCTGCGATTTCTTTATTGGTTTCGGTGAACATGAGTGCGTCAAAAAATTAACTAAAACTCCGTATACTTGCATCACAGCCATGGAAAATATATACTTGTAAAAAGCGAAATGTCTGCTTTTGCATAAACTAATGGAAAACAAATTTCAGTTTATGTAATTCATATGAAACGTGAATATAGGTGCATCCACTGCTGTGGAGATGACATGATTGTTTTCAGGTGTAGTGATTAAGGTAAAGAAATCACAAATTTATCAATTAATTATTCAAATGGTCAAAGTCAGCCTCCCCGCATTTTTCCCTGTTGCATTCATAATCATTACTTTACTTCTGCCTGTGCACTCTGAAAAACTTTGGCACGTGAGCGCTGATTAGTCCTGGAAGTCCTGGAGAAAACCTGGTGTGACCTGATCCAGGTGTTGATAGGACTTACATATTCATGAAACTTTGTAGATTATTCATTGAAACAAAGGCTGAAAAAAGTTAGGCACATCAATCACTTTACCCTAAATAAAAGGCCTTTGAGTGTTATATAGTTGTATTGCTATGTGCACACACGTAAGACTTTCATTAACTCAATTCTGTATTCAAAACAATCTGTGAGGTTTGTTTATTCTCTTCGTTATTCTGCTATAGTATAGAAAATTGTATTTTCTTGTATGTGTACTTTGACATAAGTTTAAAAGTCACACACGAATTTAACATATTTACATCAGCATCAACATTATGAAAGCCCAGTTTGTGCTCTATGTAAATCCGTGAAATTTGGTAAATATTTGAAATTTACACAAATTTAAGGAGAGGCCTGAAGCACTGCAGATCTTCAGAATAAGTAATCCTCATTCCAGGAGCTGACTTGAGTCATCTTAAAGTGGGTAAGGCTAAATTACTTGCATTTGCATGTTGTCTGACATTGTAAAGCACTCACAGTAACACTAAAACAAAAACAACAACAACAGAGAACGAATAGCAAATTAGGAGGCCCTGATTGTACTAAATAAATATGATAAAATCCCTGAAAAAAATCCTATGAAACATTTACAGAAATGTAATTTTCTATTCTGAATGTCTATTGTTTAAATAAAATTGTCAGCTTTATAGTCTAAACAACAATGATTAGATTTTTTTTTTCTTTTTTTTTACTCGTACAGTAAATGTCAATAGCTCTGGTACTGTTTTTTTATATTTGTTGTATAAATTATTCGGATGTGGAAATTACAATCAGCGTAGTATTTCTTCTAACTTTTTATGACTTAAGCTCTACTTAATTGCAGCTGTTTTGCAAAATGTCCATTTGTGCCACTGGGTCATTTCACGAATGACTTTGAAATGTGACTGATTTGTTTTGCCTCGGTGGTAATAAATTGGTTGACTACCTACTGTAAGCCAGTTTTGTTTAGATAATTAATCAGGGTAGTATACATTTTCCCTGTAATTTTCCCTAGAATATTTTCTATTTTCTGCCTCTTGCACGGTTTTTCTGAGATTTCATCTTTCCCCATCGTATCGTTTGCAGTTTGTCAGTATATGCATTAATGTCTCCATTTGTCCACAGATTTCACATTGGGTTCAGTTTATATTAATATATTATACAGACACTGTGTGTCCTATTCTTAACCGTGCTAAAATGATTTCCTCTCTGCTGTTTCTGTCCCATACTTTCCCTCTTTTTATTTACTGTTGAGATTTATGCACATGTCTGCATGTTTCTTCTTCATGCCATCTTTCTTTTCCATATTTTATTCACGTGTTCTTTAATTATTTTCCCAAATTCTGCTTTATTTACTGGGATTTCTATTTGAAAATATGACCTTGCTGCAAAGCTTAACATTTTATTGACAGTTGATTGTCTGCCAAGTGGTCACTTACATAATAAACTGCTATAATTTACGTACATACACTGAGGCCATGTTCACACGTAGCCGTGTATTTAAAAAAAAAAAAAAAAAAAAAGGAGATTTTTCTCTTTTGCCAGTTTTTGGAAAACTCCGTCCAAAGTGAAGATTTTCCACAACTCCGTTTTCAGTGGTGTTGTGTGGACAGGGTGAAACGGAGATTTCGGCTTGCTGTAACGTCACCTTGTGCCGATGGTGTAATTGTCTCTGTGCTCGTGTCCTTGATTTGACGTCAGCTTTGTTTATGAGGATATTTAGTGCAATAGCGGACGTAGTACAGTAAACTAGTGACTGTGTTAACGTTGTGTACTGGACTTTTTACATGCGTGTACATACACGCGCAGTCACTCACACGTTACGTTAATGAACAGAGGTGCCTGAATGTACTACTAAGCTCACTGCTGCTACCTACTGTACAAAACTCTGATGACGCAGACAGTGACGGCGGTTTCGGACGAGACCCGGTCGGATTTCTACAAAGCACAACCGGTAAAGACGTTTTGTCTAGGCTTCTGATTGGTCCCCTGTTGATTAAGGAGGCTCCTAACAACACTTAATAGAGCGTTTTCATACGGACAAAGATCTTTTTAAACCCTAGGTCGTGTGGACAGAATTATTTTTTTAAAACGAAGAAGAAAAAATACCCGGCTACGTGTGGACATGAATAAGAACTTACCCCAGACACAACAAGCTGATCGTTTTAATCCAGTCTCTTCTAACAGTCTCTGGTAAAAACCTGACAGTAATAATTCCGTGTAGAGGCGATTAGCGACGCAGATAAAATAGTAATGTTGACGCAAATGAACAGCACCAAACGAGGGGAGAAAATACTTTCTTCCTTACGGGTTTTTTTTTTTGGCGGTTGGCAAACAACAAAAATGTGCATTACCGCCACCTAGTGGAATGGAGTGTGGCTCATGATCCTAGAAGCGAGAAGAAAAATAAGTAAATAAATAAATAAGTCATCACACAAACACAGAGTCAAGCCCGATTGTTCATTATTCAATTATCCATACCCCCGGCAAATTCTAACTTAAAATTACTTTTATTCAACCAGCAAGTTTTTTCTTGATTAGAAATGACACAGGCATCTGCAAGAAGATAATAAGATAAGGCATCTCTGTGGAAAAAAATATTACTCATCTTATATTAGCAATAGAGACACCTTTATTGGCTAATAGAGCAATGAAACACTTCCTATAATTGCTGACCAGCTTTTGCATTCATCTTTAGCGATGAGCTCCAACTCTTTCAGGTTGGAGGGTCTCCTTGCCATCATCCTTTAGCCCCCTCCACAGATTCTCAGCTGGATTTAAGTCAGACTGGGCCAATGCAAAAACGTTAATGTTTTTGTCTGCTAATTCAATTTAATTTGTATATAAAAACATTAATATTAACAATTGACATTGTCACAAAGCAGCTTTACACAATCAAAAGAATTATTTAAGTTTGTATGCAATGTGAACATGTATGAATCAAACTGATAAGACTGTCCCTAATGATTTCCTCACCACTTTTGCTATGTGTTTTGGGTTGTTGATGTGCTGAAATGTCCACTGGTGCCCACGGCCAAGTTTCTCTGCAGATTGCCTGAAGGTGTTGTTGAGACTTTTGAGGTATTCCTCCTTTTTTATGGTTTACTGTGATTATGTTTCCTGGTCCACCAGCTGAAAAATTAGGATGCTTTAGAGCAGCTTGGATTATTTGGAATGATATAGAGCTTTGGATTTTCCCATAGACAGTGACAGTTTGCTGTTATGAATAATAAGGTTATGAATAATTTTGGACATGCCACTTTTTATTCAAATGTAAATAAAAGCTGAGAATTTTTTTCCCATAATGGTGCCTGTGTCATTTCCGGTAAAAAACAAAAAAACAAAAAAAAAAACAGGCTGGTTTAATAAAAGTAACTTTAAGTCAGAATTTGCCAGGGGTAAGATTAGGTTTGGCTTGTCAGTATATACAGTGCCCTCCATAATTATTGGCACCCCTGGTTAAGATGTGTTAAAAGCCTTAAAATAAATTCAGTTTTTATTGCAGAAGCATATTGTCACACTGAAAATTGTAGAAAAATATAACGTGAATATAAAGTGAATTTTAAGGGGAAATAAAAATCCCTGACTAACAAATAATTATTTTTCATAAAATAACCTGTTCCACAATTATTGGCACCCCTAACAATTACTAGAAAATAAATGTAATTGAGGTATTTCTGTCAGTTCTACAGTAGTTTATAAAGTTGAGGAACATTTAATTAGTAATTTATCACTTCCTGCTTCCCTGGGGTATAAATATGACATGACACAGAGGCCATTTCTCTTATCCACTCTTCAACATGGGAAAGAAAAAGGAACACACAATTCAAGTAAGGCAGATGTGTGTTGACCTTCACAAGTCATGCAATGGATATAAGAAAATAGCCACCCACCTGCACCTGCCCATATCTACTGTGAGAGGAATCATTTAGAAGTAAAAAAAAAATAAAATAAACAAGCTAGGATGAGGACGTAAGTTTATTTTGCCTCCACGCACAGTGAGGAGGATGGTAAGAGAAATAAAACATTCTCCAAAGTTCACTGTTAAAGAACTGCAACAAATGATAGCATCTTGTGGTCACAAAGTCTCCAAAACAACCATCAGATGCTATCTACATGCCAACAAGCTCTTTGGGAGGCATGCAAAGTGGGTCTGTTTCTCTTCTAGAGGCCCTGGGAACCTTGTTAGGGTGCATGGCATCATGAATGCTTTGAAATACCAGCACATTTTAAAGCAAAAATCTGGTGGCCTCTGCCCGAAAGCTGAAGATGGATCGTCACTGGGTCTTTCGGCAAGATAATGACCCAAAACATGTGGCCAAATCTACACAGAAATGGGTACCACACAGAGAATCAAGCTCCTCCCATGGCCATCTCAGTCCCCAGACCTCAACCTCATTGAAAACCTGTGGAGTGAGCTGAAGAGGAGAGTGCAGAAGAGAGGAGTCAGGTCACTGGATGATTTAGAGACATTGTGAAAAGAGGAATGGTCGAAGATCCCTCTTTCTGTGTTCTCTTGTAACATTATAGGAGAAGATTAGGTGCTGTTTTGTTGGCAAAAGGGGGTCGTACAAAGTACTAAAACATCAGGGGTGCTAATAATTGTGACACCCATGATTTGATGTAAAATGATTATTTCTTAATGGGGGATTTTTTTTCCTACTGAATAAATGCACTTGAATTAAAGGTTGGAAATTAAACGTTGGATAATGTTTAAAAATGTAAAATGATTTTGTCGTGAAACACAAATTTAAAACTCCCAACCCTTACAAAAAATAACTGCAGTTTCTCGGGGAAAACTGCAATTTTTGTGAAGTACAATACCGTACAGTGCAGTCGGAGTGCAGTACAATGCAGTTGTATTGAAATATGATTCCGTAACGTTGTCCATTGTAAAAAAATAAAATTATAATAATAACTTCAGCTCCTGCAGCTTCTGGGATAAAAACTGCAGTTATACTTATAGTTATACTGAAGTTTTGTAAAGTACAATGAAATAATATTTATTCAGTACTATTTCAGTTAAATGCAGTTGGAATGTAGTTGTATTAAAATATTATTCTGTAACTTTGTAGTTATTGAACAGTTAGTCCTGCACTGAATCCTGCAGTCCTTAACTAGGTTATTCTATTATTATTATTATTATGTTAGTTTGGTTCAAGAAATATAGGATCCTACTAAATTCATTCAGTGAAGTGATGTGTGTCTCAATTGTAGTTTGTGATTCTGACTGTGATGCTACGGTCATCTTATTTTCAGGCACAGGCAAACAGAAACCAGTTGGGAGCAGGTAGAAGCAAATAGAGTGTGTGCAAGGAAAACAATAACGTCTTCCTCTTATACTCTTCCACTGTAAAATTGAGCCGTGCTTAAATATGCACCACTGTACAATTTGTCCCCACCGACCAATAAGACTGCAAGATCACATCTAATCCCCGGACAGAGTTTCAACTATAAAGCGCGCAGTACGGTTCTCGTTCATTTAGAGACGCGCGCACTGACCGAAACGACAGCTCATAAACGCAGAGAAAGAGACACTAACGGTTTGTGTATGTCGTTATTGAGAAACTCAGACAGGATGGAGTACTATAACTCTCTTATAGACTTTATTATTGATAAAACGGTACACATTCGCGACATGTCAGAATTAAATCATGATGAGAATTTCAAAGTTCAGCCAAGAAAACTTGCCGAGTTGGAAGAATCTAGAAAGGGGGCGTGTCGTATTGTGGAGGAGGAACACCGCCGACCCTGAGCGATGGCCCTGTCACATCATTCAGTGAGTGGGTGAGTGGGACCTTAAGTTACTTTTATTATTTTACAATAAAGATATTTAACTAGTTATTGTATTCTATCACTATGCGGTGTTAATGGCATTGTCCTAAATGTGTGCGTGTTTTCTAATGTTAACCGCTATACTGTTAGCATGCTAGCTAGGTTAACCCGAGGTAGCCCACTGCTAGCATTGGATTCAATTGTAAATGTATAGCTCAGTTTAACTATAGACCATATAAGTGCAAGTTGATTTCTTAATGTTTAACACTACATGATGTGAGAGGAGTTAAGAAGCGAATGAAATGATTCGGCTGTAAACGTCCTGTGTTTGTTTCTGTAGTCGTCCATCAGCCCTTACACGAGAGTGAAGATCGAGAGGAGGGCAGTGTTCCTCTCCAGTGTTCCTCTCATCACCTCACAGCAGACTCTGGGAAAGGGGAAGAGGGAGAAGGCCAAGACGTCAGGATTAGATCCTGGGCAGACTTCACTCCTGGTAGGAAACATAGTTTTTCTCATCCCTTTATTTTCCTTTACTAAAAACAAATTTTAAGTTTGTGACCTTTTTTTTTAATCATTCAGATTTGGCTGGGTGCGTAATAAGATTTTTTTTTGTGGGGTGTGGGGTTCTCAGAACACATTTATATTTTTGCTTAGTCAGTCTTAAACTTGTTTGTCTTCATGTTTCAGAAAGACGTCAAGAGGTGGACATCACTCTGTGGAACAAAGATGTGGTTGGATTTTACCTGAAAAAATATTACAGGATTATCTAAAATCTCACACAGTCTACCAATGGTCCACTTTCTTTTTATGAATCCAGTGGTGCTCATTCGGACAACAAAACACTTCTGAGTTTTCTTCTTGATAAGCATTTGCTTTATTTGTTGTCTTTTGTTAATAGAATCTGCAAAGCCTCAAACTCCGCACATGGCACTAAGGGGACCCTCCCAGCCCAAAAAACAGCAGCTGTTATAGGTGAGTAAATTGAGTTTAATATTTTTATAATATTGGGTCATTCCACATATAATCAACCAGAGTGATTACAAGTCTGAATCTCTAAACCAATGCCAGAGTCATCACATTCACATTACATTCTGAAATCTTAATTAACAGGGTCGCTACCAAAACAGCAAACTCGAGCCATTATTTAGGACATAATGACAGAAATAGATCGTTTCTCAGTAAAACATGTAATGTTGAGTATATATGGAATGATTTCATTTTAATTATTCAAATGTGTTTTTTTACACACCTAGTAATGAATATTTGTCTTGCTGTTTGCTTTTCAAGAAAGCCTTTAAAGTGAAGGAAGGGAAGGTGAAAGTGTTTATCCAAACCAAGTTGAAGAATGAGGGGGCGTCAAACCTCTCCAGGCTTCCACCTACACACCTCAAGCCTTGTAATATATTCACATACTTGACCAGTCATACACTGATTGACAGCAGTGTCTCCTAGCAGCAGCACTTTTGAACAGTAATCTGTTTTTTAATTGTTTTTAATGTTTTAAGTGTGTTGCTTTATTGATTTTTTTAAATTAAATAATAAAATGAATTGCAATAATTTTGTTGTAATATAGTTGTATTACACTACATCACACATTTAGATTATAGAAATACTGTAAGTAATTTTTCAGCTTTATTCAACTTGCATATACCCATACATTTTATTTGCAGTACAACTACTATTTTAACTGCTGTTTAATATTAACTGTAGTATCGCAGTATTGCTGCATTATATTGCAGGATTATTGCAGTATTACTGGAATATTAAGGAAAAAAATGCAGTAATTTCGTGTCCAAATTACTGAGTTTCCTGCCTATGTACTGCATATGTAGAAAACTAGTTTGACAATTCAAAACTGCAGTTATTTTTTGTATCAAACCTAGCTATGAAACACCACAAGCACTTTTCATATGAATCTACCTCAGACACAACAAGCTGATCGTTTTAATTCGGTCTCTTCAAACAGTCTCTGCAAAAACCTCACGGTAATACCTCCGTGTAGAGGCGATTATTGACACAGCAAAACCTGAGGCAAAATACTAAACCTAAGTAAAAATATTAAACCTGAGGGAAAATAGTAACGTTGAAGCAAATGAACAGCACCAAATGAGAGCAGGTTTTTTTTTTTTTTTTTTCCAAACAATGAAAATGTGCCGCCACCTAGTGGAATGGAGTGAGAAGCGGGAAAAACAAGCCTATGTAAATTCTCCAATATGTTAAATTGGACTCTTATGTGTTCTAGTTCTTGTACCAGATCTTGCCTTTTCACCTTCTCATTTTGAACACTACTCTTTTCTCTCCTGTCCATAGTTTTCACATTTTAAATAGCATGCTGTTAAATCCAATGTGTCCATACATTAGTCTGGATATTACGGTTATCTTTCATTGTTGTTGTTTGTTCTCTCACTCAATAAAACACTCTTCCTACACTCCTGCTAACAGACCAAGTCAGGATGTAGTGAGTGTAACACCAACACTAGCTCCATCACACAGAACCAGTCAAATAATATTGTATGTGCATGGTAATGGTGCCACCCGCTGTCATCCAGCTGTAAAGCTGGAGTGGATGGGTTGGACCAATCACTAGTACAGATTATATAACCACGTCCAGGTTAAAGGGAATTGGTCTCTGAATTCTTCACTAAACAAGAACATGTAACACAAATTCTGAATCCTGAATCAACTGATACGTCATGCCCCACCAAGGGCTGATGCAGATCATTAGTAATGAAAGAGACTGGTAATTGATAGTTGAAACTTTTAACATAAACCATTGTAAATGTCCTGGTGAGATCCTGAAAAACAAAAAAGTGGAGGTTAGATAAATGTCCATCCATAGACGAATCAGGAGATGCTGGCTTGAGACAGAGAGACATAAATAAAGAATGAGAAGGTGAGCGTGAGAGTTAGCAACTTTAAGAACAGATGCAAGAGGAGACAGGAAGATTTACATTTAGGAGACATGGCAGCAGGGAAGATTTAACACATTAAAATCAGATCTATGGGGAAGAGAGCAAGAGTAGAAATAACTCCTTTAATATAAAACAATTCTCTTACAGTAACAAATATGTATTTGCAGCAAAAAATGAAACTAGAAAATATTTAAAACAATCTTAACCTTCAATTTTAAATATTTAGAATGACAATATCCTACACAAAACTTGTTGAAATGCCTTTAAGCTTGCTTTAAACAGCAGAATTCCTGGATTTTTCTTTTACCCAAACCAACCTAGCAACCTCTTCTTCTACTCCCCACATACACTGGGCCAGCTTTTGTTATGTAGATTTAGGTGATCACGTCCAATCAAAAGACCCCCAGCTAGAAACCACACTATGAACAAGCTTCAGAGTTGCAGAGTCTGCAATTTCAAATGCCCTGCATGGTTATAATGAGATAAGAATGATGTATTCTGGCTGGGGAGTTGAGTGAGTAACTGTGATAAACAGCCATTTCAATCACAAAAGCTGTTAACTGCTTTGGAGAGGGAGTGGAAAAGCTGGGTACTAACTTTGTTTGGGACAAAATTTTCATAGCCTTTACAGAACTTTTTAATGGTATCTTGAATTGAAGGGATTGAATTGAATCTCAGTAGGATTTCTTATGAAGTTAACTGAAATTTGTTAAAAAATAAACATACAAATTAAAAAGTGAACACACTTCTGAGGCTGTTTCAGCGAGCACAACTGTTATACTCTGTACATCTGTGACATCGAACCAATCAAAACATGCTGTGGGTGGGACATGGCTGCGTCAGAGCCAGTATAGCACATTTGTAAATGGATATATTTGATGAGAAATCAGATATAAAAAAAAAATACAGATACCAATAATAGTAAAATGATACATGTAGGTACTTTTGTTTGGTCAGGTTGATCGCTAATACTGAGCATGGTCAGAAACAATGCTCAGGTAGGCCGTGGCATTTAAACGATACCCAATTGGCACTAAGGGGCCTAAAGTGTGCCAAGAAAAGATCCCCCACACAATTACGCCACCACCACCACCTCCACAGTGGTAACAAGGCATGATGGATGCTCTCATTCTGTTTACGCCAATTTCTGTTTCTACCTCTACCATTTGAATGTCTCAACAGAAACCGAGACTCATCAAACCAGGCAACATTTTTCCAGTCTTCAACCGTCCAATTTTGGTGAGCTTGTGCAAATTGTAGCCTCTTTTTCCTATTTGTAGTGGAGATGAGTGGTACCCGGTGGGGTCTTCTGCTGTTGTAGCCAATCTGCCTCAAGGTTGTCGTTTAATAACGAGTGGTTATTTCAGTCAAAGTTGCTCTTCTATCAGGTTGAGTCGGCCCATTCTCCTCTGACCTCTAGCATCAACAAGGCATTTTCGCCCACAGGACTGCCGCATACTGGATGTTTTTCCCTTTTCACACCATTCTTTGTAATCCCTACAAATGGTTGTGCGTGAAAATCCCAGTAACTGAGCAGATTGTGAAATACTCAGACCGGCCGATCTGGCACCAACAACCACGCCACGCTCAAAATTGCTTAAATCACCTTTCTTTCCCATTCTGACATTCAGTTTGGAGTTCAGGAGATTGTCTTGACCAGGACGACACCTCTAAATGCATTGAAACAACTGCCATGTGATTGGTTGATTAGATAACTGCATTAATGAGAATTTGAACAGGTGTTCCTAATAATCCTTTAGGTGAGTGTACACTGCCACACCAAAAAAAGCTTCGATTACAGCACACACAATGTGTCCAGGTCATGTGTGATAATGATTCCTCATGCTCCCAGAACCACTCTTTCGCAAACTGAATGGTGGAATATGGCTGAGACATCAGGAAAGTAAAAACTCCATAGATGGAATAACCAGGTCATTCAGTACATTCTGGTCATCAGCTGACTTCATTTTATTCACACGTAACTAAGCCTAGACCTGAGCAACTGAAGCAAACACAGATTCACCACTGCCTCCAGAGGCTTGTACTGTACAGTGGTTCAATGATTGAATTGTTTCATGCATTTCCCTTTTTAACCTGATGCGGCCATTGCTCTGGGATAAGATCAATCTGGACCATATGACTTGATCCCTTTTTTCATTGCCCCCAAATCTAATCTTTATGCTCCCTACCAAATTTAAATCCTTTTTCTGATGAATCTCACAAACAAATTTTTTCTTATAAATAGAGCTGTTTAGTCCCATACCTGAGAGTTCCCATCGCGTGTATGCGTGTGTGTGTGTATATATACTTTCCATATTAAAACCATACCAACAGTTTTAACTGTTGAATTTTTGCCATGCAAGTTCTCTCAGTGTTCAAGTGATCGAACACAATTCCTCCACAAAGTTGATGGTGCAGCACTATCCTTCCAAGATATGATAATTTCAAGGTTACTTAACCCAACCCAGTTCCAGAAAATTCAAACCTCTTTGATAATTTTCTTTGCTTAACACAGTCCAATAAATTGACATTTCTGATATTGATTTCATTATTTTTTTCCAGGCAGTTTATTTGGATGTGACAGCAAATCAAAAAATATTTCCCACACTGCAATGGTGTTACGGCTTCACTTATGTGTGAATGCGCTCACGTGTCCTCGAAGACGTTTTAGAAGTAGCAAAACTCTTCCCGCACTGTAATCATGGATACGACTTCTCCCCTGTGTGAATGCGCTGGTGTCTCCGAAGATTAGTGGAACAGGAAAAACTCTTCCCGCACTGTAAACATGGATATGGCTTCTCCCCTGTGTGAATGCGCTGGTGTTTCCGAAGATTAGTGGAACAGGAAAAACTCTTCCCGCACTGTAAACATGGATACGACTTCTCCCCTGTGTGAATGCGCTGGTGTCTCCGAAGATTAGTGGAACAGGAAAAACTCTTCCCGCACTGTAAACATGGATACGACTTCTCCCCTGTGTGAATGCGCTGGTGTCTCCGAAGATTAGTGGAACAGGAAAAACTCTTCCCGCACTGTAAACATGGATACGACTTCTCCCCTGTGTGAATGCGCTGGTGTCTCCGAAGATTAGTGGAACAGGAAAAACTCTTCCCGCACTGTAAACATGGATACGGCTTCTCTCCTGTGTGAATGCGCTGGTGTGTTTTTATTTCACTAGAAGAGGTAAAACTCTTCCCACACTGTGAACATAAATAGGGCTTCTCTCCTGTGTGACTGCGCTGGTGAGTTCGAAGATAACTAGAAGAAGCAAAACCCTTCCCGCATTGTAAACATGGATACGGCTTCTCTCCTGTGTGAATGCGCTGGTGTATTTGGAGGCTACCAGCATATGTAAAGCTCTTCTCGCATTGTGAGCAGTGATACGGCTTCTCTCCTGTGTGAATGCGCTGGTGTATTTGGAGGCTACCAGCATGTATAAAGCTCTTCTCGCATTGTGAGCAGTGATACGGCTTCTCTCCTGTGTGAATGCGCTGGTGTATTTGGAGGCTGCCAGCATATATAAAGCTCTTCTCGCATTGTGAGCAGTGATACGGCTTCTCTCCAGTGTGAATGCGCTGGTGTCTTCGTACTTCAGTAGCACTTTTAAAACGCGTCCCACAATGGGAGCAGGGATATGGCTTCTCTCCAGTGTGAATGCGCTGGTGAGTTCGTAGGGAACCTGCAGTAGTAAAACAGTTCCCACACAGTGAGCAGTGATATGGCTTCTCTCCAGTGTGAGTGCGCTGGTGTATCCGAAGATGACCAGAATCAGCAAACCTCTTCCCGCACTGTGAGCAGGGATACGGCTTCTCTCCAGTGTGAATGCGCTGGTGTTTTCGTACATCACTAACACTTTTAAAGCTCTTCCCACACAGTAAGCAGGGATACGGTTTCTCTCCAGTATGAGTGCGCTGGTGTCTCTTAAGATCACTAGAACGAGCAAAACGCTTCCCGCACTGTGAGCAGGGATCCGGCTTCTCTCCCGTGTGAACTTGCTGATCTTTTTTCAGATTACTTTGGTAACTAAATATCTTCCCATAACCTGAACACTGGTAAATTTGCTCCTTCATTTCTTCATGAGATGTGTTCGTAACAGATAATGTGTACTTCTCACATTTAACATTCATTTGCAAGACTTGGTAAATGATGATAGTCTCTGAGGGGAAAAAGAAGAAAGAAAAAAAAAGACATGACTTTGATGACATTCTTAGGCAATGTCCAGATGAAAATAACAAACCCCCCCCCGCACACACAATTTAAGTAAAACATAGAAGATCAATATTAGGTATATAATGAAAGATCACAGGTTGTTGATGGGCAATAAGTTTTGATATGCTGAAGTGGCATAATGAAGAATTTTTGGCCACTTAGGAGCAATTTCCTACTCCAAAACTCTTAGTAAATACAGGCCCAGATCTTTGTGACTGACTCATCAGACTGTTATTCAAAAGTGGTCAGTGTGGATTTGTCTCTCTTCAGATTGGCAACACAAATCTGACACATCGTCAACCTATCTACATTGGGTAACGATACAGAAGGTTCTAGTTTAGCACAATATTTTCTTCTGCATATTGTTTATAGATTTGCCTGTACTGATACATCCCTCTCCTGTGTGCTATCAGACATCACACATTAAGCCAACTGCTTATCCTAACAACATAGTTAAATAAGCCCCATGCAAAATTCAAGGGCAGAGCTTGAAAACTTTGAAAACTAAAATTTTATTTGTCACATACACAACCATACACACTGTGATATGCAGTGAAATGCTTATATGATTGTCTGAAATCTAAAACAATGATATCACTACAATATATATTTTTTTCATTTGTTTTAAGTATTTAGCTTTTAAATAATAGCACCAGAACAAATTTAGAGACAGGCATTTTACCCAGTGGCTGGGGTTACTGGCTGGGAATCAAACCTGGGCTTAAGGTAAAATAAATTTTTTTTTGACGGGAATCAACAGCGTGTGAGAGCAAGCAACTTGGTAAAAACAAAAAACCTTACGCTACTTCTTCAACAGCCACGTCTTCTTTACTGTTTTTGACAGCTGACAAACTTATAGGTGCATTACCGCCACCTGCTGGACTGAAGGGGGAACATCAGATTAGCAAGAACACAAAAACTGAACAAGCAAAATAAAACCCAAATAGTTTATCTATTACAGATGGTACTCAACCTAAATAACAGTTTTATGCCGTGTCTTCCACAGCGACAGCATTAGTGATGTGTGTTTGCTGGCTTTACCGCTAAGTGGTGCTATAAATATAGAAGACTAAGTTCATTCAGTCAAGGGTTAATAAGCCGCAACTCATAGTAGAAAATACATTCAAGAGAAAAAACATTGTGATTAAACAAATTCATAATCAAAATAGTAAAGCAATAGTACAAATTTAGAATTTAAATGAATGTAGTCGTTTCTTATTTGTGTGGGATTTAAGCAAAGTAAACGTTAACAGTGAGCCTTTAGATTTTCAGCGTAGCCAGAAAAAAGACTGTGTGTGCATCAGAAAAAGTGGGTGTGCCACAGTTATTGTCAGATTAATGTGCAAGAACTATATAAGTTAAATAACCTTCATAAGACTCTACCTTTATTTAAGTGTACTCACAAGGACGATAAAACATTATGACTTTGTAAAATAATGAAAGCAAACAGGCTGTAGTTTTTTTTATTGGTTTCGGTGAACATGAGTGCGTCAAAAAATTAACTGAAACTCAGTCGTGACCAAATGTTTTGAGAATTACACAAATATTGGAAATTGGAAAAGTTGCTGCTTAAGTTTTTATAATAGCAATTTGCATATAGTCTAGAATGTTATGAAGAGAAATCCGATGAATTGCATAGTCCTTCTTTGCCATGAAAACTAACTTAATCCTGAAAAAAACTTTCCACTGCATTTCATTGCTGTCATTAAAGGACCTGCTGAGATCATTTCAGTAATCGTCTTGTTACCTCAGGTGAGAATGTTGACGAGCTGGAGATCATTATGTCAGACTGATTGGGTTAGAATGGCAGACTTGACATGTTAAAAGGAGGGTGATGCTTGAAATCATTGTTCTTTCATTGTTAACCATGGTGACCTGCAAAGAAACGCGTGCAGCCATCATTGCATTGCATAAAAATGGCTTCACAGGCAAGGATATTGTGGTTACTAAGATTGCACCTAAATCAACAATTTATAGGATCATCAAGAACTTCAAGGAAAGATGTTCAATTCTTGTTAAGAAGGCTTCAGGGCGTCCAAGAAAGTCCAGCAAGCGCCAGGATCGTCTCCTAAAGAGGATTCAGCTGCACCAGTGCAGAGCTTTTGCTCAGGAATGGCAGCAGGCAGGTGTGAGCGCATCTGCACGAACACTGAGGCAAAGACTTTTGGAAGATGGCCTGGTGTCAAGAAGGGCAGCAAAGAAGCCACTTCTCTCCAAAAAAAAAACACCACAGACAGATTGACCTTCTGCAAAAAGTAAGGCGAATGGACTGCTGAGGACTGGGGCAAAGTCATATTCTCGGATGAAGCCTCTTTCCGATTGTTTGGGGCATCTGGAAAAAGGCTTGTCCAGAGAAGAAAATGTGAGCGCTACCATCAGTCCTGCGTCATGCCAACAGTAAAGCATCCTGAGACCATTCATGTGTGGGGTTGCTTCTCATCCAAGGGAATGGGCTCACTCACAATTTTGCCCCAAAACACAGCCATGAATAAAGAATGGTACCAAAACACCCTCCAACAGCAACTTCTTCTAACAATCCAACAGCAGTTTGGTGAAGAACAATGCATTTTCCAGCACGATGGAGCACCGTGCCATAAGGCAAAAGTGAGAACTAAGTGGCTCGGGAACCAAAACGTTAAAATTTTTTCGGTCCATGGCATGGAAACTCCCCAGATCTTAATCCCATTGAGAACTTGTGGACAATCCTCAAGAGGCGGGTGGACAAACAAAAACCCACTAATTCTGACAAACTCCAAGAAGTGATTATGAAAGAATGGGTTGCTATCAGTCAGGATTTGGCCCAGAAGTTGATTGAGAGCAGCGCAGTCGAATTGCAGAGGTCCTGAAAAAGAAGCGCCAACACTGCAAATACTGACTCTTTGCTTAAATGTCATGTAGTTGTCGATAAAAGCCTTTGAAACGTACGAAGTGCTTGTAATTATATCTCAGTACATCACAGAAACAACTGAAACAAAGATCAAAAAGCAGTTTAGCAGAAAACTTTGTGAAAACTAATATTTAAAGTAAAGCCTTTATTTTGTCACGTATACATTACAGCACAGTGAAATTCCTTCTTCGCATATCCCAGTGTAACTGGGGTCAGAGCGCAGGGTCAGCCATGGTACAGCGCCCCTGGAGCAGTTAGGGTTAAGGGCCTTGCTCAAGGGCCCAACAATGGCAACCTGGCTGAGCTAGGAATCGAACCACCGATCTTCCGATCAATAACTCAGTGCCTTAGCCCACTTATAGTAAGATAAATGTCTGCTTTTACATAAACTAATGGAAGACAAATTTCAGTTTATGTAATTTGTATGAAACGTGAATATAGGTGCATCCAGTGTGGGCACTCGGCGCTTGTGATTAACCCCTTACATGCCGCTCAAACATAGACATTTCTCAGACCGTGTAATCGGTCCCTGGTATCAGGGGACTTTTAATGAGTGCGAGTACTTTAGAAAATGTGGTATCGAGGCCGATACCAGATACCGGTATCGGTATTGGTGCATCCCTAACAAATATATCAATTAATTATTCAAATGGTCAAAGTCAGTCTCCCTGCTTTTTCCCCCTGATGCATTCATATAATCATTACTTTACTTCTGCCTGTGCGCTCTGGAAAACTTTGGCGTGTGAGCGCTGATTAGACTACATAGAAAATTAAAGAGGAGGATCACACTGCAGCCGCAATATCCCGAGCCTAAACCTTATTTAAATTACAATATTTGTTTCATTTAGAAATGTAAATAAACAACAATAGCCCAAAACATTTTTAGACTATAAAAAAATTCCTGCATCTATTTTTAGGTTCATGCCACTGTTCTTATACAGCTCTTTCTCAGAGTAAATCATTCAATGACAACCCTGTAGAATTCCATGTAAAACAGGTACATCTGTTGAATATGTATGAATAAATTGTTTAAATGTATGCATCATGAGCTATTATGTAAATGACTCTGTTCGGATGTAAGTAAATGCTAACTGTTTGATAAATGCTGCTTTTTGTGATGTGTGAGGAATCTGAGTGTATAGGTGTGAACAGCTGAGACATCAATACAAGTCCTGAAGAAAACCTGGTGTGACCTGATCCAGGTGCTGATAGGTCTTATATATTCATGAAACTTTGTAGATTATTCATTGAAACAAAGGCTGAAAAAAGTTAGACACATTAGTCACTTTACCCTAAATAAAAGATCTTTCTGAGTGTTATATAGTTGTATTGCTATGTGCACACCCCTAAGACTTTCATTAACTCAATTCTGTATTCAAAACAATCTGTGAGGTTTGTTTATTCTCTTCGTTATTCTGCTATAGTTTGAAAATTGTATTTTCTTGTATGTGTACTTTGACATAAGTTTAAAAGTCACACATGAATTTAACATATTTACATCAGCATCAACATTATGAAAGCCCAGTTTGTGCTCTATGTAAATCCGTGAAATTTGGTAAATATTTGAAATTTACACAAATGTAAGAAGAGGTCTGAAGCACTGCAGATCTTCAGAATAAGTAATCCTCGTCCCAGGAGCTGACGTGAGTCAGCTTAAAGTGGGTAAGGCTAAATTATTTGCATTTATATGTTGTCTGACATTGTAAAGCACACACATTTACACAAATGTAATTTTCTATTCTGAAACACAATTTTTCCAGTTATTTCTTTATTATTTAAAAGTTTGATGTCTTTAAATGTAACTTTTTAAATAATAACAATAAACAGATGAAGGCTATATAACAGTCCATTCTTTGTACAAATAAAATTGTCAGATTTATTGTCTGTCTAAACAACAATTAGATTTTTTTTTCTTATTTTTTACTACTCATTATTGTACAGTAAATATCAAAAGCTCTGGTACTGGTTTTTCATGTTTGTTGTATATAAATTATTCGGATGTGGAAATTACCATCAGCATAGTATTTCTTCTATACAATGTATAACTATTTATGACTTAAGCTCTACTTAATTGCAGCTGTTTTGCAAAATGTCCATTTGCGCCACCTGGCGGTCATTTAACGAATGACTTTGAAATGCGACAGATTTCTTTTGCCGCAGTGGTAATAGGTTGACTACCTAATGTAAGTCAGTTTTGTGTAGATAATTAATCAGGGTAGTATATATTTTCCAGGTCATTTTCCATAGAATATTTTCTATTTTCAGCCTCTTCTACGGTTTCTCTGAGATTTTATCTTTCCTCATCGTATCTTTTGCAGTTTGTCAGTATATGCGTTCATGTCTCCATTTGTCCACAGAATTCACATTGGGTTTAGTTTATACTAATATACTATTATACAGACTCTGGTTTAGTCCCGTGTGCAGGGGCGCCGCTAAGGGGGGAAAAGTTAGGACGATTCTAAGGGCCCACACCCTTTAGGGGCCCCCTATTAGTATATATTGCTTTATTAGTAATAATAACAGTAAATTAAAAGAAATTAGAAATGTATCTACAAAATAGTTACAAATGAAAAAAGATTATACATTATTTCTTTATCTCCAGTCAAATCACACCCCTGTCTGATTCACTGTATGGTTCAGCCCATCGTACCTAGCAAAGAGTGTCGCTGTTGAACTGTAAAAGCAGATATGTCATTGAGTTCAACAAAGAAGCATAAGTCCGGTCATCAGAAACGACAAGCAAAGTTACAGAGAGCAGAGAGAGAGAAAACGGCCCGACAATTACTCACTAAGTTTTTCGAAAAGAAAGGTATATGTTTATTTACAAAGCTTTCTTTGATGTAACGTTAATGTTGGTGTGACTTGCACAGCTAATCACTATGGGATATTCAATACAACAGGTTATGTTTTTCACCAATGAAAATTGAATATGTAATTTTTGTCCAGATATAGATCTTGAATTTGTGTGCTCCTGCATTCGTCAGGTTCGTCTGAGCTGGCTTTAACACAAACACAGGTGGAAAGAACCCAACTTAATTAATGGCGCATAATATCTTGAAAAAAAATATCTGCCCATACGGACCGGTATTTCTTTTGTCATTTAATCATCAAAAATCTGATGGGGCATTAATCACTTATCACAACTGTGAATAGATGTGGCAGCAGAGACAGATTAAATCCCCATAAGCACTCACACTTTAAAACAATTCTAAAACAACTAAAAAGTAGGGGTGCTCCGATCAGGATTTTTGGGGCCGATCACCGATCTCCGATCACTAGAAGCTGCATCGCCCGATCACAGGTTCTACTCCAAGCCTCATCATGTAGCATTATTTATTCATTTACATTGTTGTTAGATATAGTTTAAGTGTTGAAATTACAAGAAGAGGAATATCATGAATTGACAACTGTATTTATTGGCAAGCAACATGTACAACACGTCAACTTAAAACATAGCAGCCTGTGCTTGGTTAGTAATTGGGAACAGCTTAGAGCTTGACAAATAGATTGTATAAAATTAAATAAAATAACAGACAAGTAGGACTTGAGTCCCCGAAAGTTCTGCAAGATCCGCAAGTATCCGCGAGGACCGCCAAAAAATTACACGTTTAATTTTTTTATTTCCTCTACATGTTTAATTTTTTGCGCAGATAGATGGAAATTTAATCACAGTGCCAGAACTCGCGGTGAATCATGATGAACCGTACTTACGGCCCCTGCGCTAAACCGAGATAGGGGAATTACCGACAGCTGAGTGAGTGGCGGCGCGCGAGTTGCTGAACTCTCCTGCTCTCTTAGCTTTGAACTTTGAACTGCTCATGTTCCTTTACGTGACTAACCTTCAAATGTCTGATGAGGTTCGTGGTCTTAAAATGCTGCCAATCAAATGCATTTTCACACAATATGTAGAATTGCCAGACCGATGAAGCCACTTTAGCAGCACGCAAAAAATTGTCCCGCGAGCACGCAAAAAATTGTCCCGCGACTGTGTGTCCTCAGAAGGAGGAGAGCGAGGAACATCAACGGCGGAGTGTGTGCAGGTCCGCGAATGATCAAGAACGGATGCAAGCCCTGCTGGAGATGGGGGCACTGCTCCAGAATCATCTCACCCAACTCAACAGAGAGGCAGGGGATGTCAAGATCAACACTCAAACTCCAGCCAGCCTCGGTGGAGGCCCTGAATCTCCTGTCCGCCTCGGTGGAGGCCCTGAATCTCCTGTCCGCCTCGGTGGAGGCCCTGAATCTCCTGTCCGCCTCGGTGGAGGCCCTGAATCTCCTGTCCGCCTCGGTGGAGGCCCTGAATCTCCTGTCCGCCTCGGTGGAGTCCCTGAATCTCCTGTCCGCCTCGGTGGAGGCCCAGACCTGCCAGAGAGCCCCGAAAGGCATGAGCCAGCTCCTCCGCCATCCTGCATCGAGGAGGACAGCGAGCTGCTCCGCCGCCACCGCCCTGCATCGAGGAGGACGCCGTGCTCCTGCCTCCGCCCTGCATCGAGGAGGACGCCGTGCTCCTGCCTCCGCCCTGCATCGAGGAGGACGCCGTGCTCCTGCCTCCGCCCTGCATCGAGGAGGACGCCGTGCTCCTGCCTCCGCCCTGCATCGAGGAGGACGCCGTGTTCCTGCCTCCGCGTGGGTTCGAGGCCGCCGTGCCCACTCCGCCGCCCTTCTTCGAGGACGCCGAGCACCAGCCTTGGATTACTCTCCTTTCCACTCCAAGGGAAAATACCTTGCAGCCTCGCTGTGGGGAGGACAATTCTGGGACCTTGGGGAGGGTGTCCGGGTGCTCCGTTGGCGCCCCAGTGGTGCGCCTTTTGGGGGGGGGGGGTGTCAAGTCAGGGATAACCCCTAGAGAGCCAATAGCAGAGACTTCCATTGGTTTTCTGTTTTCTTTGTGTTATTTCAGTATAAATGTCCCAGAATGCACCTCGGTCAGGTGATGGGAGAGCTCAACTGAACCGAGGTTGCTCATTAGTTTGATTATAAATGTTCTTGAGTTTCACCAGTCTAGGTCTTGCATCTGTTTGATTAGGGTTGCTGTTAATTTAGGGTTTCTCCTAGTTCCATGTTTCTCCTAGCTCTTTGTTAGCTCCTAGCCTTTTGTAAACCCCTAGCCTTTGTGTAGCCCCTAGCCTTATGTTATCTCTTAGTTTGTTACGTATAGTTTGTCTCCAGTTTGATCTGTCATGTTTTGTTTATTTCCTGGTTAAGTTTCTATTCAGTTTCCCTTGTGTTTGTGATTATTAAAAGACGTTCCCCCCCTTACGTCACCTCTGCAGATATGCCTCTTCTTCTACCCTTGTACAGCACCCGTTACACATGGACAGTTCACCTAGAGTAAACTACTGTATTTTTACTGCTTATATTTTTTGCCCTAGTTTCATTTGGTTTTACGCATTTTCATGTGCTGTGTGTTTGAGAGAGAGAGCTTATATTGTCTTGGATTACTACTACTACCACTACTATTAATAATAATATTTTTTGTTATGCAAATTAAGCCCATGGGACTCAATCATCATTTCAGTGCTATTTGTGTGTGCGTGTATGTGTGTGTGCGAGAGAGAGAGAGAGAGCTCATGCACGCGTAAGAGAGCTTAAAGTACTGTATACTGTGATTTGTCCAAGACTGCTAAAGCTTACTACTACTAATAAAAATTATTTCAATTAAACCTATTTGTCTCAATCACAAATTAAGCCAGCGCGGTAAAAAGATGACACAAGTAAAAAATTATAATTTTTTATATATACATTTTACAAATTATACATATCTATTTTCAAATATAACATTTTTAATTTATCAAAAATAAATTAAATGAAAACAATCACCAATTGTTGCTAAAGCCAGCCAGGAACTGTTCAGGGTCAAGTTTATAAGGGCATTTGTTAATACAGAGTACTGCAATGCATCAAACACTTATTTCCTGGTTTGTTCTATTGTAAATATTGCTTATTAAAAAGATGCACTGTTTTATGGGACATGTCAGTTTTGTATTGTTCAGCATTATTAACACTGTCTAGGGCGAATTTACTGTAAACATCTCAAAGTCACAGGTGTGTGCTCCTGCATTCGTCAGGTTTGCCTGAGCTCGCTTGAACACAAACACATTTGCGTAGGTCAAAAAAAAAAAACCCTTCAAACACAGCATTTACCACTAACAGTCAGTAGTGGGGCAGGGGGGCCCAAAATCGCTAGTGGCGCCCCTGCCCGTGTGCCCTAGTCTTGGCCGTGCTAAAACGATTTCTCTTCCATTTCTGTCCCATACTTTCCCTCTTTTTATTTACTGTTGAGTTTTATGCACATGTCTGCATGTTTCTTCTTCATCCCATCTTTCTTTTCAATATTTTATTCACGTGTTCTTTAATTATTTTCCCAAATTCTGCTTTATTTACTGGGATTTCTATTTGAAAATATGACCCTGCTGCAAAGCTTAACATTTTTGTAAAGTTGAAAATCCAGGCAACTTTCATTCAGTTTATTATCTGCCAAGTGGTCACTTACATAATAAACTGCTATATTTACTTAGATACACTGAGGCCACATGCACACGTAGCCGGGTATTTAAAAAAAATTTTTTTTCTTCTTCGTTTTTAAAATGAATTCCGTCCACACGATCTAGGGTTTAAAAATAACTTTGTCCACATGAAAACGCAAAACGCTCTGTTAAGCACTGTTAGGAGCCTCCTTAATCAACAGGGGACCAATCAGAACAGACAAAATGTCTTTACCAGTTGCGCTTTGTAGAAGTCCGATCGGGTCTCGTCCCAAACCGCCATCACTGTCTGTAGGGTCTGTGTGTCGTCAGAGTTTTGTACAGTATGTAGCAGCAGTGAGCTTAGTAGTACATTGAGGCACCTCTGTTCATTAACGTAATGTGTGAGTGACTGCACGTGTATGTACACGCATGTAAAAAGTCTAGTATACAACGTTAACACAGTCACTAGTTTACTGTACGTACGTCCACCACTGCACAAATCAAGGACACGAGCACACAGATAGTTACATCATCGGCACAAGGTGACGTTACAACAAGCCAAAATCTCCGTTTTCCCCTGTCCACACAACACCACTGAAAACAGTGTTTTGGAAAATCTTCACTTTGGCCGGTTTGGACATGGTAGCCGGGTATTTTTAAAGACGGAGATTTTTCTCTGCGGTTTTCGCCCTTCGTCCACACGCAAACGGAGTTTTGGTTGTTGAACACGGAGCTTTTGGAAAACTCCGGCCACAGTGAAGATTTTCCAAAACACAGCGGTGAGGGTGGTTTGAAGTTGGACGTTCGAGCTCCGGCTTCCAGATACCGATTTGTAGCGGAGATTTGCTAACAGAGTCCGGCGAAAGCACCTCGCCAACTGCGCGAGTTAGGGACCGTCTGCAAATTATTGTCTGACTGAAATACAGATAATATTAATAATATAAACATTCATATTTGAAATAAGTAAATGAATGTTGTTACTGTTAGTGCTAATGTGATGCAAGGTGATGTATAATGACTTTGCATATCATCACTTTGCATATTTATTAATATTTTAAATAGAAAATTTTAAGATTTTATTTCAATAATTTACAGGTCATGTGACCTATTGCCTCAAAATCTATTCTAAAATGTGTGTCCATCTGTCCTGCAGAGGGCACAATCTTTTTTCACTCAATATTATCACTTTGCATATTTACTCATATTTTTAATAGAACATTTTATTTCAATAACTTCCAAGTCATGTGACCTATTGCCTCAAAATCTATACTACCATGTTTGTCCACCTGTCTTGCAGAGGGCAATCTTTTTTCATTAACTCGTATGACTTTATATATTTATTAATATTTTTAATAGAAATATTCTTAATTTTATTTCAATAGCTTCAAGGTCATGTATCTTATGGCACAAAATCCTTTCTAAAAATGTGTAACCACCTGTCCTGCATAGTGCACAAACTTTTTTTGTTACTTACTAGCACTTTGCATGTTTATTAATCCTTTGTATTAAATATTAATTATTTTATTTCAATAACTTCCTTGCAATATTAATGATTTTATTTCAATTAAAATAGGTCAAAAAGCCATCCTTGAATTTACAATGTCATTCATCTTGGGTCTGAAATGAAAGCCATTTTGAGTATGAAATAAATTAAACATACTGTAGATATATGTAGATTTATATATAACATTTCAAATAAGGAATAATTATTATGGATGCAGTCATCTGGACCATCCTAAGTGTTGGCTGGCCTGGCAGTTAAGTCTATAGCAAATGACATGTAGACAATTACTACTTGCACAACTTCAGTGGCAAGCAGGGTTGGTTCATCTGTATAATGGAACTTGCAGACATACAAAACTGAGGTAATTATCGTATGCTCGGCGGATCAAGCCTCAACTCCAACAGGTTGCCTTTGTTGAGCCCTTGAGCTAGGCCCTTAACCCCATCTGCTCCAGGGGTGATCTATCATGGCTGACACTGCACTCCGATATGCGAAGAAAAAAATTTAGTGCGCAATAATATATGTGACAAAGGCTTAACTTAAGTCAGGGTGTCCCAATGTGTACACCCATGTACAGCTTATTAGGGCCCAAGCACTATGACATCAGCCATATTACGCTACAGTGTGTAAAGGGCCCTCTTGTTCATCTAAAGATTATTATTAGGGCCCAGGCACTATGAACGTCAGCCCTATTATGTTATGTGGCAGTGGTGGCTCAGAGGGCTAAGGCACTGAGTTAATGATCGGAAGATCAGCGGATCGATTCCCAGCTCCACCTGGTTGCCACTGTTGGGCCCTTGAGCGAGGCCCTTAACCCTATCTATCTGCTCCAGGGATGCTGTACCATGGCTGACCCCAGTTAAGCTGGGATATGCAAAGAAATAATTTCACTGTGCTGTAATGTATGTGTGACAAATAAAGGCTTAGCTTAATTTACAGATCTAAGGATTGTTATTACTAGTCTCCAAGCACTATGAAATCAGCCCTATTACATCATAGTGTATGAAGAGCCTTCTTGTTTTTTTTCAGCCTCCAGGTCTTTTTGGCTTTCCTAGCATACTCTAAACGTCATTAGAGAAAGGTTAGAAACTGCTGCCATTAAGATGCCATGCCCAAGGCCCTCACACCCAATACACATTTAGATCTCACTGGGCTAAACAACATTTGCATTACATGTCGTAGACTCTACTCGACATAACATGAGTTATTTTGGAATTTGATATACTCCTCCTAGAGGATTTAACGATCACCACCAAACAGGGCCTATGTGATCTCAAGACAGAGGATGCAAAATTGCGGAGGTATTTTTGACATCTCAAACGGGTCAGTCATGATGATGCCTTAGACCTATGCCAAAAAGTGGTTAATAACTTTCTGTGTGACATTATATTGAGTGACATCACATTGAGTGACATTCTTGTGTGATGGTTTTCTCCAGCATCCAGGGCTTATTGATGGTTTTGACATAAAATCCCCCCCCCCCATTCTAAAATCATGTTTTTATGTTATTGGTATATCCCCTTTAAAGGCATGCGTCCACTGTGTCCAATGTATTTCTGCGCAAGATGCTTGGCCTGCTCATCATTGCTTGCAACTGTATTTCAACATTGGTTATTAATAAATATAAGTATAAGTGACTTAAATATAAGTGATAATTTTGAATAAAAAAAAGTTGTGCTTTTTGCAGGACATGTGCTCACACATTTTAGAAGAGATTTTATGCCAACAGGTCACATGACCTGTAAGTTAGTGGAATAAATAATTTAATAATTCTAAAAACAGTTACTTATATAAATACAATGAAAAAACATCATAAAAAAGATTATGCCTTCTCGAGAACATGTAGCCACACATTGTAAAATAGATTTTGATGGAAAAGATCATTGATCTTTTCAATTATTGAAATAAAATCAATACAATTTCTATAAAAAAATATTAATTAATAAGGGGTAATGTTGAATAAAAAAGGTTGTGCCCTTTGCAGAACAGGTTGGCACATATTTTGGGGTAGTTTTTGATGCAATAGGTCACATGACTTAAAAGTCTTTCAAATAAAGCTATTCATATTTCTAAATGAAAAATATTATTAAATATGAAAAGTAATAATATTTAATAGAAAATGTTGTGCCCTTTGCATAACAGGTGCTCAAACATTTTAAAATAGATTTAGGTGCGATAGGTCACATGACCTGGAGATTATTTAAATATAATCAATAAAAATGATAAAAAAATGATTAATAAATATACAAAGTAATAATATTGAATTAAAAAAGGTTGTGCCTTCTGCAGGACAGATGAACACACATGGTAGAATAGATTTTGAGCCAATCGATCACATGACCTGGAAGGTATTAAAATAAAATACAGGATTATTACATATTAATTATTAACAAATATGCAAAGTGATAATATTGAATAAAAATGTTGTGGTGTCTGCAGGACAGGTGGACAGACTTTTTAAAATAGATTTAGGTGTAATAGGTCACATGACCTGGAGGTTATTTAAATATATTCAATAACAATTATATTCAAATTATTAATAAATATGCAAAGTAATAATGTTGAATAAAAAGGTTTGTGCCTTCTGCAGGACAGGTGGACACGTTTTAGAATAGATTTTGAGCCATGACTTGGAAGTTATTGAAATAAAATCATACAATTTTCTATTTTAAAGAATTTTCTATTTTAAAAATTTATAAATAAAAAAGGTTGTGCCCTCTGTAGGACAGGTGGACACACATTTTAGAATAGATTTTGAGCCATGACTTGGAAGTTATTGAAATAAAATCATACAATTTTCTATTTTAAAGAATTTTCTATTTTAAAAATTTATAAATAAAAAAGGTTGTGCCCTCTGTAGGACAGGTGGACACACATTTTAGAATAGATTTTGAAACAATAGGTCGCATGACCTGGAAGTTATTGAAATAAAATATATAATTATTACATATTAATAATTATTAATAAATATGCAACGTGATCATATTGATTGTAAAAAAAAAAAGGCAATATGCAAAGTCATTATACACCACCATGCATCACATTGACACTAACAGTAACAACATTCATGCATTTATTTCAAATATGAATGTTTATAATAGTAATATTATCTGTATTTCAGTCAGACAAAAATTTGCAGACGGTGCCAAACTCGCGCAGTAGACGAGGTGCTTTCGCCGGACTTTTAGCCAATCTCCGCTACACATCGGTATCAGGAAGCCGGAGCTCGAATATCCAACGTCCAACTTCAAACCAACTTCACCGCGGTTTCCAAAACTCCGTTTTCAGTGGTGTTGTGTGGACAGGGTGAAACGGAGATTTCGGCTTATTGTAACGTCACCTTGTACCGATGATGTAACTGTCTGTGTGCTCGTGTCCTTGGTTTGTGCAATAGCGGACATACGTACAGTAAACTAGTGACTGTTAATGTTGTGTACTGGACTATGAGGCGCCGTAAAGGGCTTAAATCAAACTTCATTCATGCACACACATATGAAAAACTTGCATACACATATGAAACAGTCACACATCTATATATACTACTAACTGCTCACACAACTACATATGAGATGCGCGCACATATATGCAAACTCTCCGTGCACACACACCTATGAGATGCGCGCGCACACACATATGAAATTCTCAGTGTAACCGGAAGGCATTTCAGTGTAACCGGAAGTCATTTCAGTGTAGACGGACTTGTCGCTTCATACTACATGATTGGTAGTAGCGGTTTGTAAACAGCCTGCTGTTGGACAGTTTAGAAGACGGAGTAGGACAGTATAATGATCATCACTGCTCCATCACAAGGCAGATTCACAACTGTCCACATAATGTCTGAATATTGCAGCCGCACAAAACGCAGGTGATGTTTAGCAAAAAGAAAATTGAAGCACGGAATCTGTGGCTAATATCTCGGATCCTTTTGTGGTGATAATAAATAAACCACTCGCTGTCTTCTAAACTGTCCAGTAACAGTCTATTTCAAATGCTACTACTAATCAGAGAGAATGAACCGGCAAGTCCATATACATTGAAATTACTACACCCTACTCCATGTGGGGGAATGTCTGTTAAGGGAACTTCACGCTTCAAAATTCCGCCATTCGGAACATCCTGCAACGTCACTTCCTACATGCGTTACCATAGTAACATAAGCACCTTGGATACCCGTCCCTGCTGCTGTGGACATTTCACGCTACGGACAGTAAATATAGAATATTTATTGAAAAAAAAAACTGACACTAAAATATATAACGTTTTGAAACGTTTATAACTTATGAATAAATTATTCGATTAATTTAAAAGATGTACGGAGATTTATTTATTTATACAGATTACTAGTCTATGTAATACTAAATATTTCTTAATTAAATTAAAATTAAATTATTGTGTCCTGTTTATATGGTGTTGTCCTCGAAAATAATTATAATAAATATTGTAATGACTGATAGGAATTCCCTTGTTTGTGCGCGTCTCATAGGTGTGAGTGTGTGTGAGTGTGCGCACGGAGGCTGTGTGTATCTCATAGGTGTGTGTGCACGGAGAGTTCGTATATATGTGCGCGCGTCTCATAAGTGTGTGTGCGCGCATTTCATATGTAGTTGTGTGAGCAGTTAGTAGTATATATAGATGTGTGACTGTTTCATATGTGTGTGCATGAGTGAAGTTTGATTTAAGCCCTATACGGCGCCTCATACTGGACTTTTCACATGCGTGTACATACACGTGCAGTCACTCACACATTACGTTAATGAACAGAGGTGCCTGAATGTACTACTAAGCTCACTGCTGCTACATACTGTACAAAACGACACACAGACCCCGCAGACAGGACGCCGGTTTCGCACGAGACCCGGTCGGATTTCTACAAAGCACTTACGTTTTGTCTAGGCTTCTGATTGGTCCCCTGTTGATTAAGGAGGCTACTAACAGGACTTAACAGGGCGTTTTGCGTTTTCATGTGGACAAAGTTCTTTTTAAACCCTAGGTCGTGTGGAGATTTTTTTTTTTTTTTTAGAAAAAAAGTCTCCGTTTTTAAAAACACCCGGCTACGTGTGGACATGGAGTAAGAACTTACCTCAAACACAACACGCTGATCGTTTTAATTCAGTCTCTTCAAAAAACAGTCTCTGTAAAAACCTGACAGTAATATCTCCGTGTAGAGACGATTAGCGACCCAGCAAAAATAGTAATTTTGACGCAAATGAACAGCACCGTACGAGGGGGAAAATGCTTTCTTCCATACGGTGTTTTTTTTTTTTTTTGGCGGTTGGCAAACAACTTAAATGTGCATTACCGCCACCTAGTGGAATGGAGTGTGGCTCATGATCCAAGAAGAAAAATAAATAAATAAATAAATAACCACACACACACACACACAGTAAAGCTCGATTATTCACACCCCTGGCAAATTCAGACTTACTTTTATTCAACCAGAAAGTTTTTTCTTGATTAGAAATGACACAGGCATCTGCAAGAAGATAATAAGATACGGCATCATTGTGGAAAAAAATATTACTCATCTTATATTAGCAATAGAGACACCTTTATTGGCTAGTACAGCAATCAAATGCTTCCTATAATTGCTGACCAGCTTTTTGCAGGTCTCCACTGGCATCTTTAGCGATGAGCTTTAACTCTTTCAGGTTGGAGGGTCTCCTTGCCATCATCCTGATCTTTAGCTCCATCTACAGATTCTCAGTTGGATTTAAATCAGGCAAAATGTTAATGTTTTTGTCTGCTAATTCAATTCAATTCACTCACTCACTCTCACTCATCATCTATACCGCTTAATCCTGTATTCAGGGACACGGGGGCCTGGAGCCTATCCCAGGAGACTTAGTGAACATGGCAGGGTACACCCTGGACAGAGTGCCAATCCATCGCAGGGCACAGACACACACTCACTCATTCACACACTACAGGCAATTTGGGAACACGAATTAGCCTAACCTACATGTCTTTGGACTGCGGGAGGAAACCCACCAAGCACGGGGAGAACATGCAAACTCCATGCACACAGAGACGGGAATCGAGCCTGGTCAGGGATTGAACCCAGACCCTGGCGGTGCAAGGCGACAGTGCTAACCACTATACCACCGTGCCACCCCTCAATTCAATTCAATTCATTTCAATTCAATTTGTATAGCAACTAAAACATTAATATTAACAATTGACATTGTCGCAAAGCAGCTTTACACAATCTAAATATTTATTTAAGTTTGTATGCGATGTGAACGTGTATGACTCAAAATGATAAGACTGTCCCTAATAATTTCTTCACCAATTTTGCTATGTGTTTTGGCTTGTTGTCAAGTTGAAATGTCCACTGGTGCCAAAGGCCAAGTTTCTCTGCAGACTGCGGATGTTGTTGTTGAGACATTTAACGTATTGCTCCTTTTTCATAGTGATTAGGTTCCCTGGTCCACCGGGTGAAAAACACCCCCAAAACATCAGGTTCCCACCACCATGTTTGACAGTGGGTATGGTGTTATGGTTGAAGTCTTCTCCTTTTTAACGCCAAATCAAGGCTATATCAGTGGCCAAACAATTACATTTTAGTTTCATCTGAGCATAAAACAAAGGACGAGAAGTCATCTTCTTTGTCTAGACGAGCATTTGCAAAGGCTTACGGCATACAGACTTTTGTGTGCCTTATCTGGAGAAGTGGTGTCCTCCTTGGTCTGTATCCGTGGAACCCAGCGGTGTGCAGTGTCCGTTGGACTGTCTGCCTTGAGACATTGCCACCAGCAGAGCCCACATTCATCAGGATGGCCTTGGTGGTGATCCTTGGATTCTTTTGTACCTCCCTCACTATCCTCCTGAACAACACAGGTGTCACTTTTGGCTTCCGACCACGTCCTCTGAGATTTTTCACAGTGCAGAATTAGTTTTTAATAACACTTTGCACTGTAGCCACTTGAACTGCAAAACAATTAGATATGGTCTTGTAACAGTCAGATTTGATATTAATCAAGTTTTTTTTTTTCCTTTACGTTGATCTGCTTATAACTGTCTATATAAAAACATATTTGGCCCTCTACCGTCTTATAGACATTTCCTTGCGACTTGTGAGCAGCCACAATGCGCTGCCGCAGTTACTGTTTTTCTTTCATTGTTGTTGTTTGTTCTCTCACTCAATAAAACACTCTTCCTAAACTCCTGCTAACACACCAAGTAAAGATGTAACACAAGACTCATGTTGCACATCTGCACATTTACGCACATTGCATACATGTTCCACACCGCTCATTTTTCACACAAATGAGGACTGACTGCACTCAGCTGTAATTTATCCTGTATAACTTATACACTTCTATTTCAATTCAGTTTTATTAACAACCTTGTACAAAGTACATGATGTAATTTTTTCAGCTTAAAATTACATTTCTATATTTATATAATTTTCTCTCATTTCAGATTTTCCCCCACTATTTGAATATTAAATGTTTTTTCATTGATGGTACTCACTAGTGCAATTAATTCTCGCAGAGAAACACTTCTTTTTAGATCATGGACGTCGTGGAAGCTTTTCGGTGCATATTACATCGTCTATGCCTGTGAATGCTCAATTAAAATTTTTCAATAAAATTTTATTTGTATAGTGCTTTTAACAGATATCCTTGTCACAAAGCAGCTTCACAGAATAAAAAAAAAATGCAAAATTTGTATGAAATGTGAAAAATATATCATTTGAAGATAACATAATTCAAAATGATGATAGTCCCTGATGAGCAAGCCGAGCGCAACAATGGCAAAGAAAGACTCCCCGAGATGGCAGTAGGACTTGTAGCAGGAATAGTTTGCAGTCATAGTGTCTGTTAGACAATTGAAAGTTCAATATAACAGAGATATCTTTAAGTTAAAATGGAGTTCAGTTCATAATTGGAGGCTCAGTTAGAATGTAGGAAATTCCAGTCCTGACTATCGAGCGACTGCAGACCACACAGGGGATCTATGCGACAAGGTTTCAGAAGAGAAGAGAAGAGTCACAGTCACCAGTATAAATGTATAAGGGTGCAGAGCGCAAGCAGGGACTCCGGCAGGATTGATTATGACAGCATAACTAAAAAAAAAGAAGGAAACACAGATATGAGGGCTCTCTGGGATGAAAAGCAACTAGTCACTCCACTGCCAACAAACCTGAGTGATCAATGTGAGTGGGGAAGACAGCATCTAAACCATAATCACCATAATCACCATCTAAACCAAGTTCACCATAATACTCCTGCTCCTGAACTCCTCATTTACCTAAGGCAAATCTATTCACAAAAATGCTTGGCTAAATAAAGAGGTTTTTAGTCTTGACTTAAACGCTGAGACTTGATAAGATAGGGGTGATGTGCTCGTATCTTCTGGTTCTCGCTGCTGCATTCTGAACTAAAAGGTTGTTTAGTATAGGTTGCTTGTTTATGCACCTAGTTGTGCTCTTGTATGTTTCTCCCAGCGCTTTTTTTTTTTTTTGTGGTGTACTGTCCAAGATTAAGAAATAACATTTGGAGTAAAGTTGTAAATTTTGCAATGTAAGTATTTTATTATGCACTGTTGATATGGTTTTCAGTTTAAAACTAAAACACAACATTCAGCTGCTCTTTTTCCCCACCCTTGGTTATAAGGTAGCAGTGGACACAATATCTCATGAGAGAGAGAGAGAGTGCTGTTGTACGGCTGTGACACAGGCGTAGATATCACAATGAACTTATTAAACTATTTATGGCTAATTGCTAAATTCTCACCTCTGTAGGTATGTAAGAGAAATAAAATATATTATATATATTATAAATAATATTTGTAGTGATTATGAAATGAGGTGAATATTTTAAATAAATTATTACATATATATAATGTTGTGTGTGTGTGTGTGTATATATATATATATATATATATATATATATATATAATATATTATATATATATATTATATGTATATATATATATATATACACACACACACACACACAGTATATATCCATGTTTCATAGGCATATAATGTTACATTTGTGTAGCTGGATGGGGAAGAACATATTTATGGGGAAGTTACATTCCTTTATGATACCCCCAAAATGTGTTTATGAAAATGTCTGTAATTCCTGAAAATGTTAATGTCACACTTTTGTCAAACCCACTGATTTAAAGCTGTAAGTCTTTACTTTGCTCCCGTCTTGTTTCATTACAAAATTCAGCGCAGAGGTCCAAATGCCAAACAAATTCTAATTGTTCCAAAATTCATGGACCTAACTGCACATCAGGATTTAAAATGCATGTAGTACAGGCTAAAAATGCATATAAATAAGTCTTAAATCAGATTTTCTTATCTTATTTGGTTCACATTGTCTGCATCTTCATACTATCAATACAAATGGTGGTGTATAATAAAGTCATAATTGTACATGATTCTCAGTCGTCCAGGTGAGGTTATCTGACTTCTGGACTGGAAGTTCCTCAGACGAAGTAGATACTTAGATGAGTAATGAAACGAATCTACCGGACAAGAAATAAATCCATCATTCATTATCCACTGGAGCACACCTCCTCCGCGCTGCACGTGTCCAACAGGTTTGCACCCTCTGAGGCACATGAAATTAACTAGGCCTTTAGGGGCGCCAGCGGCAGTGGTTAGGTGTATCCTGGGAGCAAAAGCACCGGACATAGCAGGTAATCTCAGGGCTTTAGGACAGCAGAGGTAAAACCAAGCGTCTTGGTTTATAGGCTAAACCAAGCATCTGCTAGCTGCATAGAGTAGTCACTCAGGGTTCATCATATTGAGACTGTGTCTGTTCCCTGAGCTAAACACAAATTTAGAAAGGCCCAAAAAGTCTGTTTTAGCAACTTAATTAACATACACTCGTGGCCAAAAGTTTTGAGAATTACATTAATATTGGAAATTGGAAAAGTTGCTGCTTAAGTTTTTATAATAGCAATTTGCATCTACTCCAGAATGTTATGAAGAGTCTTGTTAACTCAGGTGAGAATGTTGACGAGCACAAGGCTGGAGATCATTATGTCAGGCTGATTGGGTTAGAATGGCAGACTTGACATGTTAAAAGGAGGGTGATGCTTGAAATCATTGTTCTTTCATTGTTAACCATGGTGACCTGCAAAGAAACGCGTGCAGCCATCATTGCGTTGCATAAAAATGGCTTCACAGGCAAGGATATTGTGGCTACCAAGATTGCACCTAAATCAACAATTTATAGGATCATCAAGAACTTCAAGGAAAGCGGTTCAATTCTTGTTAAGAAGGCCAAAAGGCCTCATCCAAAGGAGTGGGCTCACTCACAATTTTGCCCAAATTTTGCACAGCCATGAATAAAGAATGATACCAAAACACCCTCCAACAGCAACTTCTTCCAACAATCCAGTTTGGTGAAGAACAATGCATTTTCCAGCACAATGGAGCACCGTGCCATAAGGCAAAAGTGAGAACTAAGTGGCTGGGAGACCAAAACGTTGAAATTTTGGGTCTATGTCCTGGAAACTCCCCAGATCTTAATCCCATTGAGAACTTGTGGTCAATCCACATGAGGGGGGTGGACAAACAAGAACCCATTAATTCTGACAAGTGATTATGAAAGAATGGGTTGCTATCAGTCAGGATTTGGCCCAGAAGTTGATTGAGAGCAGCCCAGTCGAATTGCAGAGGTCCTGAAAAAGAACACTGCAAATATTGACTTTCTGCATAAATGTCATGTAATTGTCGATAAAAGCCTTTGAAACATATGAAGTGCTTGTAATTATATTTCAGTACATCACAGAAACAACTGAAACAAAGATCTAAAAGCAGTTTAGCAGCAAACTTTGTGAAAACTAATATTTGTCTCATTCTCAAAACTTTTGGCCACGACTGTAGATACCACAAACTCCGATCACACTGAATACACAGCCGGCACCTCTGATCTGAAGCTAGGACTGTTAAATATTAAATCTCTTGCATCTAAAGCAGTTATTGTTAATAAAATTATCACAGATCAGGAGTTTGATATAACAGACTTAACAGAAACCTGAATTAACACAAATGTAATGCATTTGAAGGTTTCTACAGTAACATTACAAGTGTACAGTAGCTACAAATATAAAGTCCGTTCAGTCAATCCCACTGATCATCATTTATAGACCCCTAGGGCCGCGCTCTGAATTTCTCTGTGAATTTACAGATTTCCTCTTAAATCTAGTCATTTCTGTAGACAAAGCATTATCTGCAGGAGATTTTAATACTCATTTGGAGAATCCAGAAGACCCTCTGAGAACAGCATTTATGCCCATACTGGACTTAGTAGGAGTAAATCAAATGTGTAGTAGGACCCACACATAAAGCAGGTCACACTTCAGATTTAATAATATTCTTTGGATTAAGAAATTTATTCACTATTCCACTGTCTGAAGTTCTCTCAGATCACTATCTTGTCTCAATTAAAGTGTGTCATAGTAATCATGTACGCACAATGTCGCTACCGTATTAAACTACCATTCACATCAACTACCACACAGAGCTTTATCAGTAATCTCCCAGAGTTACCAACTTTGAATCACCGTCTGACTCCACAGAACTCGATCAGGCGACTCAATATTTAGAGTCGATGTTCTGTTATACCTTAGATAAAGAAACTCCAGTTAAAAGAAAAATTTATGAGAGATAAGAAACTGCTCCCTGGTATAATGATCACACTCGCACTTTAAAAAAGACCGCTCGGAAATTACAACATAAATGGCGTGAAACTAAATTGTTAGTGTTTCAAATAGCATGGAAGGAGAGCATCCTGACCGATGCTCTTAATGTAGCTAGATCAACGTATCTCTCCACTCTTATAGAAAATAACAAAAATAATCATAGAGTTTTATTTAATATTGCAGCCAGATTAACCAGAAATAAGACCACTGCAGAAATCTCCACAACTTTGTGCAATAGTGAGGACTTCACAAACTTTTTCAATAATAAAATTGTAAATATTAGGTATAAAATTGAGGCTTTCAAACCAGACAATGTAATTGATGCAGATGTTAAACTAACCATGTCAGATCGGAACCTAGAATACTTTACTCCCCTTGAAGAGAATGAACTAATTTCACTCGTTTCTTCCGCAAATTCATCAACCTGTTTATTAGATCCTATACGGACACATTTTCTCAAACAGATAGTGGCAGAAATAACAGAACCCCTGTAGAAAATAATTATTTCTTCACTCAGCAGTGGGTATGTTCCAAAATCATTTAAATAAGCAGTTATTAAACCGATAATTAAGAAGTCTTACCTCGACCTCTGTCAGCAGTCCTATTACAGGCCGATATCAAACCTCCCCTTTATCTCTAAGATTCTGGAAAAGATAGTAGCGGAGCAGCTACTATATGTTCATATCTACATAGAAATAGCATACACGAATGGTATCAGTCAGGATTTAGGCATCATCACAGAACGGAGACGGCACTCATTAAAGTAGAAAATGACCTCCTATTGGCCTCTGTAAAAAGAGCAGATCTGGAGGACTCATGGATGTAGAGTATTATGGTGAACTGCTATGTTTAGCGGTGACACGGTGGTTGCTTTATATCTCTGTGTACATGCTGTCATAGTTAGTCCTGCCGGAGTCCCTGCTTGAACTCTACACTAAATATACATTCACCTTAAACATTATGTGACTTTGACCATACCCAACTGTTATTTTTCCTCTTCTGCTCTCCCCTCTCCTGTTCTTTCACCCTTTCCCTCTCCCTGTTGAGGTACACATGTTGTTCCTGAGCTGCCAGTGATCCAGACCCCCACTGCCCTCTGGACCTGTCTGACTCATCCTGGTGCCCCACTTCTGCTTGGAGCTCTTGTCACATGGATGCCCTGTATGGTCTCTTTGGGATGCGTCTGGGTACGGGTACACTCTACCATGAAGACGGTTCTGGCCTTGGCTGATGTTGACAACATTTCTCTGAGGACTTGACCTGAGCCTCCAATGACTAACTGGACTCCATATTAACATCAACTGTTATACTGAACTGCCTGCCACCTAACACACAGTATGAATGCAGATCAATTCCTGTTTTCGGTTTCACCCAAAAGAGGATGGGTTCCCTGTTGAGTCCGGTTCCTCTCAAGGTTTCTTCCTATTGCCATCTCAATGAGTTTTTCCTTGCCACTGTCGCCCTTGGCTTGTTCATCAAGGATTATCTGACCATTTTTGATTCATACACATTCACATTTCAGACAAACTTAAAACACTTTTTTGATTGTTTAAAGCTGCTTTGCGACAATGACAGTTGTTAAAAGCGCTATACAAATAAAACTTAGTTGAATTGAATTAACCAGCATGCTGGAGACATCCATCTGTTTAGTAAAAAAAAGGGTCTCTTTAATAAAGAGAGAACAAAGACTTGCTGTTAAATTAGTTTCAGAAGTCAGAAGATGTATCTTGTGGTATACGTCTCTGAATTCTTCGCTAAACAAGAACATGCAATACAATCCTAAACGGAGTTGATTGATATGTTTTTTTTTGTTTGTTTGTTTCCCACCACCACCAAGGGCTGATGCAGATTATTAATAATGAAAGAGACCGGTAATTCATATTTGAAACCAATTTGTATTTGCAGCAAAAAAAAAAAAAATTAATAAAAGTACTTTTTTAAACATTTTAATCTTAACCTTCAATTTAAACATTTTTGAATGACAATCCCATACATAAAACTTTCTTGAAATGCCTTTAAGCATGCCTTTAACAGTAGAATTACTGGATTTTTTTTTTTACTTAAACCTATCTTGCAACCTCTTCTTCTACTACCCACATAGACTGGGCCCTCCCTATTAACACCTTTTGTTATGCAGATGTGGGTGATCATATGCAATCAAATGATTGCTTCAGGAGTTGCAGAGTCTGCGATTTCAAAAGCTCTGTATCGTGTAACTGAAATAAGAATGATGTTTTCTGGCTGGGATGTGAGTAACTGTGATAAACAGTCATTTCAATTGCAAAAGCTGTTAACTGCTCAGGAGAGGGAGTGGAACTTTGTTTGGGACAAATTTTCATAGCCTTTAAAGAACTTTATAATGGCGTCTTAAAATAAAAAATGTAGAGAACACTCAGTAGCATTTCTTATGAAGTTAACTGAATTTTGTAAAAAAATAAAATAAATAACGTACAAATAAAAATATAAAAAGTGAACACACTTCTAAAGCTGCTTCAGTGAGCTAAACTGTTATACTCTGTACATCTGTGGCAGTATTCAGGGTTGCCAAAAAAAAGAAGATTTGATTACAGCACAGACAAGGTGTTCAGTTCATGTGTGAAAATTATTCCTCATGCTCCCAGAATCACTCTTTCACAATCTGAGTCCTGGAATATGGCTGCGACATCAGGGAAGTAAAAACTCCATAGATGGAATAACCAGGTCATTTAGTACATTCAGGTCAACAGCTGACCTCATTTTATTCACATATAACGTTGCTGAGCCTAGAACAAACACAGATTCACCACTGCCAACAGAGGCTTGTAGAGTGGCCACTATAAACGATCGGTGAATTGCTTCACGCACTTACTTGCTTGAGATGAAGTTCTCATCAAGTGCGTGTATAGACATGGTCTTACTTTCACTATTAAAACATACCTACAGTTTAAACTTTTGATATTTTGCCATGCAAGTTCTTCCAGTGTTCAAGTGATCTCCATTCCAGATTTTCCCCCTGAACACAATTCTTCAAAGTTGACGGTTCAGTACTCTCCTTTCAAGATATGGTAATTTGAAGGTTACTTAACCCAGTTCAAGAAATTTGAAATCTCTTTGATTATTTCTTTGCTTCATTAAGTCCAATGAATTGATCCTTTTGATGTCGATTTTATTTTATTTTTTGCCTATTTTTATGTCTAAATACACATGACAGCAATACGTTACCACGTTGTAATGGTGTTATGGCTTCTCTTGTGTGTGAATGCGCTCGTGTCTTCGAAGACGATCAGAAGAAGCAAAACTCTTCCCGCACTGTGAGCAGAGATACGGCTTCTCTCCACTGTGAATGCGCTGGTGTGTTTGGAAGTAACTAGCAGAGGTAAAACTCTTTCCACACTGTGAACAGAAATACGGCTTCTCTCCAGTGTGAATGCGTTGGTGTCTTTGTAGGGGACCAGCAGTGGTAAAGCTCTTCCCGCACTGTGAACAAGGATACGGCTTCTCTCCAGTGTGAATGCGCTGGTGTATTTGGAGACGATTAGAAGAAGCAAAACTCTTCCCGCACTGTAAACATGGATACGGCTTCTCTCCAGTGTGAATGCGCTGGTGTATTTGGAGACTTCCAGCAGAGGTAAAACTCTTCCCGCACTGTGAGCAAGGAAACGGTTTCTCTCCTGTGTGAATGCGCTGGTGTGTTTGGAGGTTACTAGGAGTGGTAAAACACTTCCCACACTGTGAGCAGGGATACGGCTTCTCTCCTGTGTGAATGCGCTGATGTGTTTGGAAGTAACTAGCATTGGTAAAGCTTTTTCCACACTGTGAACAGAAATAGGGCTTCTCTCCTGTGTGAATATGCTGATGTCTCTGAAGATTATTAGAAGAAGCAAAACTCTTCCCGCACTGTAAACATGGATACGGCTTCTCTCCAGTGTGAATGCGCTGGTGTGTTTGGAAGTAACTAGCAAAGGTAAAGCTCTTTCCACACTGAGAACAGAAATAGGGCTTCTCTCCTGTGTGAATATGCTGGTGTCTCTGAAGATTATTAGAAGTAGCAAAACTCTTCCCGCACTGTGAACATGAATACGGCTTCTCTCCTGTGTGAATGCGCTGGTGTTTTCGTAGGTTACAAATAGTGGTAAAACACTTCCCACACTGTGAGCAAGGATATGGCTTCTCTCCAGTGTGAGTGCGCTGGTGTCTCCCAAGATGATTGGAAGTAGCAAAACTCTTCCCGCACTGTGAGCAGGGATACCGCTTCTCTCCAGTGTGAACATGCTGGTCTTTTTTCAGATTACTTTGGGAACTAAATTTCTTCCCATAACCTGAACACTGGTCATTTTGCTTCTTCATTTCTTCATAAGATGTTTTCGAAGGAGATAATGCGTTCTTAGTACTTAGTAGTAATATTTAACCTTCATTTATCTGAGAAGACTTGGTAAATGATGAAATTCTCTGAGGGGGAAAAGGGAAGAAAAGAAGACACTACTTTCAGAACACTCTTAGGCATTGTCCAGATGAAAATACCCCCCCCCCCCAATGTAAACAAAACATAATAGATCATTATTAGGTATATATTGAAAGAGTATAT
>QNUK01001076.1:0-128411 GCA_013621035.1 Clarias magur | reverse complement strand
AAGTAACCCTAAGTGTGCGCCTATATGACTTTACCAAATTTTATTTTCGTGTGTTGTTATTCTAGTTTTCTGACTTTGCATTTTACCTCGTTTACGATGTTTGCATTCTCTCCATTGTTGATGTTTGTTGTTCACCCGAGCCTGTTTTCTGGCTCCTGTTTTCATTTTTTTTTAACCCTGTATGGGTTTTCAGTTCCTTTATGAAAACAGCGTTTGCCTTAGTTTCCATCTCAGTTTCAGGATTGTTTACAATATTTGTATAGAAACACAATTAGAAATCAGAGTCAGTATGACTGATGAAATTTGCAAAAACATAGTTTGTTGGATTTGTTATTTTGTTTTCAGTTTTATCTTCTTCTTTTTTTTTGCACATCTCGGCCACTGTACTAAAGCCAAAAGTGTGCAAAAGTAAAAGAGCCATAAAAGTCAAAAAGAGAGTAAGAAAGAAAGTAAAAGAGCCCTTGTTCCCTTTTCCAGCATGGGTTTATATAGCTGAAAACCGCTATGTTGCTCCTCTTCTTTTCTTTTCTAAGGCCTAATTAATTTCTTGTTTTTGAAGGGTGACTTAGTTCATCTTTTTTCCACTTCATGCTGCTCCCATCTTTCTCTTACCCTTCTACTATGTAAAAGTACTAGGTGTCTGAGTTCCCTCTCATTGGGTCGTGGTAACTAAATCTACAAATCAACATGAATATCACATTTTAATACAGATTGTTTTCTGATTCTATAATGTGTTAATTATTATGTGTATAGTATATTGCATTTATAAAGGTTAATAGGTTAGACATCATTATATTCTGTTATGCCCCTTATCATATAGATTATTATACCTATTTTCATATTATGTGACTCTGTATAGAGCAGCTCTCTTCTCTATTTTAACTGATTCCTTTTGATGAGGCCTCCTCATCGAACAGTCCTTATATCAGCCTTAGTCTCACCTCAGTGATTATGATAACAATTCTGATGAGTGATTTAATGCTTATTTTATTTGCTGTGTAAAAGGAAGTTTGTCCATTTTTTTAACGTTTGTCCCTTTTTGCTCAACTCAGCAGCTCTGATCAGACGCTTTGGTTTCAGTTTGTACCTTGACCTTACTCGTCTCCTTGATTAAATTCCTCTTTCTGTCAGTCCTATGTCTTAACATACTTCCCTAAGAACATTTCGGGCCTAACCTTCCACTCTTTGCATATAGATTTGATTGATTGTGCTAATTGATATATACAGTAATTTTAGTCAAATTTTCTACAATGGTAGAAAAGGTTTCAAAATAGATAAAACATGCTAGGTTTCTTTATACAATGTTCTTGTTTCAGCTTTATTCATTGTCCCAGTAAATTACGCTTACTTAGTCTGTTAAGACAGACACTACTGTAACACAGATACCAATCAAATTCCTTCCATTTGATTGCTTTTCTGAGGAAAAGGACTGTTTGATTGTGGTGATATTGCTAAAAGCGATGCCACCTTGACTTGAGTGTGTCCCATCATTTAAATGCTCTTTTGCATTTGTGGCCTTATGGTAATTATCTTTATAATGCATCCATGATGGACTGAGGATGTGCATATATACAGTATGGGCGCCGTAGAACTAACAAAGTAGATTGTGATTGTTTTAAACAATTCATGCACATGTTTATATTTAGTATATATCAGCATATTGAAATAGTTATGGTTGTGAATTTGTGATTACTTCTGTTTCCCACACTGTCTTATCAGCTCTTTCAGTTCTGTCTCCCCAGGCACTGGTGTGCAGGTTTGAATGTGTTACATCAGATCATTTGTAACTGCGGTCTGAGCAAAAATGTAAAAACCACATGTGATTTGCACGAAATTATCAGGAAAAAAGATTAACAATCAACAGTGTTCATTACAGTGAGGTGCTTATTAAACAGCTGATGTCTAAACTTTGGATTAAACACAGAGGACTGTTATCCAAGGGAGTTGTGTTTTTACATGACGCTGCACGTCCACACACTTCTGCCCACACTGTCGACACTTAGTTTTGAGTTGTTAAAGCATCTTCCCTATAATCCTGGGCGTGTATTCACACAGCTTCTTAAACCTAAAAGTTGCTCCTAATGATGGCATGTTAAGAAAATTCTTAGAATTATGACATTTTCTTAGATTTTCCCTTTGAATTTAGGACTAAATCTTAGTAAAGATAAAAGTGATTCACGAAACATCTTAGCCCTAAAACAGCTCCTAAAGGTAAAATTGTTAGGAGTAGAGAGGAGGACTTTTAAGAGGCTTAAGAGTTTCTATAGGAAAGGACAAAATGGCAGAAAGAAGAAATATTCTCCAAACACTAAACGGTCTTTCTATCTCTATTGGATTGTTGGCTACATACCATCCAAAAGTGCAACTTAAACAGACTGTCCTGCAATCATGTAAACTGGTAAAAGCTGATCCATTTTGCTCCGATCATTCTAAACTGAATTACAAGTGAATAAAAGCAGTATGATAAATAAATATAATAACTTAAATATAGCAAGTACTGCATTGAAATTGGTTGCTTCAAAAGTAGACACATTTTCAACGTTCGTCTGTTTTAATGAACTTTAAGATATTTAGCCTGTAACAGAAACTTTGCATAAAGTAGCCTGTATTCATGATTATACAATTTCTTTATATACAAACATTATGATTTCACTGTCTGTTCTATTATCATATATTCTATTTCACAAAGACTGCATTTTAAGACCTTTACAATCACAGTCCTTGAATTGCTGCATCATCCCTAGCAACGGGTTCGACCACACCTCCTGACTAAGAAAAAGGTTTTTGTACTTACCTTACTCAGAGTTGCTCTAAGAAATATCCAAAACCACTTTTAATCTAGGACTCCCAGCTAGGACTTTATAAGCTAAGATAGGAGCTGTGGTCTCCTGAAAGGAGCACTACAAGCACTAAGGATGATTTTTACAGCAGGCTCACCTTATCGTATAAAGAAAAAAGTCTATAGAAAAATAGTCAGACATATTTAGCTCTGTAGCAGCAATAGAGCGCTGAAGTCAGCTAAAATGTTCCATTTCCATGGCCTCCGATCATGTCTAAAAACTACTGGATACACACGCGGACAAAGGTGTTGGTACCCTTCGGTCAATGAAAGAAAAACTCACAATGTTCACAGAAATAACTTTAATCTTACAAAAGTAATAATAAATAGGAATTCTATGAATGTTAACCAATGAAAGTCAGACATTGCTTTTCAACCATGCTTCAACAGAATTATAAAAAAAAAATGAACTCGTGGAACAGGCCTGGACAAAAATGATGGTACTCCTAACTTAATGGTTTGTTGCACAACCTTTTGAGGCAATCACTGCAATCAAACGTTTCCTGTAACGGTCAGTGAGACTTCTGCACCTCTCTGCAGGTATTTTGGCCCACTCCTCATGAGCAAGCTGCTCCAGTTGTTTCCGGTTTGAAGGGTGCCTTTTCCAGACAGCATGTTTCAGCTCCTTCCAAAGATGCTCAATAGGATTCAGGTCAGGGCTCATAGAAGGCCACTTTAGAATAGTCCAATGTTTTCCTCTTAGCCATTCTTGGGTGTTTTTAGCTGTGTGTATTGGGTCATTGTCCTGTTGCAAGACCCATGACCTGCGACTGAGACCCAGCTTTCTGACACTGGCCAGCACATTTCTCTCTAGAATCCCTTGATAGTCTTGAGATTTCATTGTACCCTGCACAGATTCAAGACACCCTGTGCCAGATGCAGCAAAGCAGCCCCAGAACATAACAGAGCCTCCTCCATGTTTCACAGTAGGGACAGTGTTCTTTACTTCATATGCTTCATTTTTCCGTCTGTGAACATAGAGCTGATGTGCCTTGGCAAAAAGTTCCAGTTTTGTCTCATCTGTCCATAGGACATTCTCCCAAGCTTTGTGGCTTGTCAACATGTAGTTTGGCATATTCCAGTCTGTCTTTTTCTGATTTGTTTTCAACAATGGTGTCCTCCTTGGTCGTCTCCCATGTAGTCCACTTTGGCTGAAACACCGGATGGTGCGATCTGACACTGATGTTCCTTGAGCATGAAGTTCACCTTGGATCTCTTTAGAAGTCTTTCTGGGCTCTTTTGTTACCATTCGGATTATCCGTCTCTTTGATTTGTCATGAATTTTCCTCCTGTGGCCACGTCCAGGGAGGTTGGCTACAGTCCCATGGATCTTAAATTTCTGAATAATATGTGCAACTGTAGTCACAGGAACATCTAGCTGCTTGGAAATGGTCTTATAACCTTTAACATGCTTGTCTATAATTTTCTTTTGAATCTCCTGAGACAACTCTTTCCTTCGCTTCCTCTGGTCCATGTTGAGTGTGGTACATACCATGTCACCAAACAACACAGTTGACTACCTGGAGCCCTATATATAGGCCCACTGACTGATTACAAGATTGTAGACACCTGTGATGCTAATTAGTGGACACACCTTGAATTAACATGTCCCTTTGATCACATTATTTTCAGTATTTTCTAGGAGTACCATCATTTTTGTCCAGGCCTGTTCCATGAGTTTATTTTTTTAAATAATTCTGTTGAAGCATGGTTGAAAAGCAATGTCTGACTTTCATTGGTTAACATTTATAGAATTTTTTTTTATTATTACTTTTGTCAGATTAAAGTTATTTCTGTGACCATTGTGAGTTTTTCTTTCATTGACCGAAAGGTACCAACAATTTTGTCCACGTGTGTAGCTCTTCTTAACTGTAGCATAGCCATGTAACTGCATAATGTATAAAGAAGTAATATCACGTGAGAAAGAGTGCCGTTGTACTGAATATCAGCATAGCTGTGATGTGGTCGTATTCAGCACAACAGCACAAAGAAAACTTTTTTTCATCTTGTGCGTCATATTGCTTTCATACAACAGTTCTACAAACAGCATTTATTATTATTAACATTAACATTATTTATTATTATCAGATGATGATTTGTTTGTTTATTTAACCAGTTATTTTGCTCTGCTAACACATATCCTTCCATGGCTGGTGGAAATAGTGTTCTTGTTGGCAGTACTATGTAACTAAAAGGTAAGGAGAATCAATCGTGGAGGAAATGGATGGTCCTGAGAAATTTATAAGGTTTATTTTATATTTCTGCTTATTATGACATCGCTATGAGATGTTTTTTATTTTTTATTTATTTATTTTATTTTTTGCACAGTGCTACTGTGACTGTGTTTTGAATGTGGGTTTTGGTAGGCAGCTGCCCTCCCCACAGTGCTGCGGAATGTACCATCCTACTTTGACCCATGCTGATGACTGACAAATAGTGTAATTAGCATTTATTAAATCACCGGTGATGCAGACTAAACATCCCAGTGCTGTTATGCTCTTTATCAGCACTTGTAGAATGCCTCTTGTCCAACATTATTATAATACAGCTATAATACAGAGTTATCAGGCAATCGGATTTCACAAGGGGAGATATCACAGTCTTTCCATGACCAGTGTGTGCTTTTTACACAGGGGCCCAAAGAACATTATACACACTTCACCAGCCCTTTTTAAAAACTCGACTTGAATTCTGGCAGCATTGCGTAGTATCCTGTTTCCTCTAAAGATAAAGTTCAGTAGTCGCACCATCGTTGATGCTAGGGATCATGTGGCATACTGTATACAGTACTGTTTATGTTGAAATGTGTGCATACATTTATTTGTCACCTGTGTCTAATTACATTCTTTGAGACTGGCTATGTTGTTCAAACACTGCAAATGCACTATACAGTAGTATAGTTATCATGCGTGCAGCCCGATGGACATCATTTTGACCAAATTAAAAAGGCAATGATGGTCATCTGTGAGCCACACAACAGGAAGAGGGCAGATGGAGTGTTACTCCGCCCCCTAAGGGTGCGTAAACAGCGGTTCAAAAAGAGGCAGCCGACTGACTTCACATGCCTGGCAAGATAAGGTAAAGGGCTGTGTTCTTATTAAAAGGAAAATCATGATGAACAAACACAAGCACAAATGGTGAATTAAAACTAAAGAATAGCCAGAAAACAAGTCCAGGGTCAGGATACACAATGGGCCGGTAAGAGGATAGACGGCTCAGATTTGAAAAGATGTGTTCGCTTTACTCAGGAGATCTCAGGAGTCTGCCCTGAGAGACATGATTATGACCCACATGGAGGAGTCTGAATAATATGGTTATCAAATAATCTATCAGATGATATCATGTATCTAGTGTGAGTTTACTGAATAAAACTGTGTTTAAAGTAGCAAGAGGAAGTCTGTGTATGTAAGTAGGAGGGGATTGATTGAGAGAGAGAGAGAGAGAGAGAGAAGGAAGTCCGATCACAATGCCTCTGCACCTTCTCACTCACACTCGTTCTCACTCTCTCTCTCTCTGAGAGCTGGGGGAAGAGTGAGTCTATGACTGTAGAGTTTATGCTTCTGCCTTTATGCATCCAGCGAGAATGAGGAACGTGATCAAAGAAGCTCTTGCAGACTTTTTCTTCGAGTATGAGACCCCTCGGCAGGTGCTGGTGAGGAACCCAAAAGTGGGGATCGCCTGCAGGATCCTCCAGCTCGGGGTACTGGCTTACATTATTGGGTAAGAGCTTACAGTTTTTTTTCCCCCCCAAAATTCTGAGAAATTCCTTTAAAGGAGCGATGGTAGGGAAAACAGAGGTCTAAATAGTGCAATTGAGTAACTCTGCATGTTTCTGCCTGTTTTGGAGCTGATATGGATCAAGAACGTATCAAGACAAATGAAGTGAAGTGAAATTACTTAGTTATGTAAAACATCCTATGGTACAAGGGAAAGAAAATAACTCTGACGATACGAACTGCTAATAATGATTCGCTTTCCGAGTGCTTTCTGTCTCTCTAAACATTCTGCACATGGGATTCCTCGGATTCCATGTTAAGAGCAAATGATAAACAATGACACCAGGGATGAGTTGCTGCTTGAATGTGGTATAGACAGTTGTGTGAGAGCTTAGGCATGCATTGTACGCATTGAAAAGTTAAGGAATTTTCATAATTCCTGGAAATTCAAAAACATAGTGTGACATGGAGACAGACGGAAAACTGTCATTATGTGACAAATGGGATATACTGTAAGGACAGTCAGTATTTACTTTTGCAAAAATCAAACAGTGCCTGCACTCTACATATACTAATATGAGTAAAAATTATTATATAAACAATTAATTAATTAAATAAAAAATATTTTTTACTCCAGCAGCAGAAGAATAATTGTTTATCTACGTTGTAAATCATAAAACAATTTGTGGTAAAACTTTTTGGTCAGGCAGATCCTGTTTGGTGAAGAAAGCAAAAGCACCAGATAGTCGCAGATCAAAAGCACCAGATAGTCACTGTAAAGTCCGGAGGTTGATCAGTGATGCATTCAGGCTGTTTTGCAGCTGGACTTATACTGAAATTGTACTTGAATCTTTTTGGACCTGCGAAATATGTTCTTAATCTCAGTTAAGAGTTTGTATTTAAAAAAAAAAAAAAAAAAATACAAAGTTGGCTAGTTTTGGTCTTTGACTTGCAAATGGTGGTGTCCACTACAGACCACAGAGCTATAGTGCATACTGTATAAAAGCAGGGACCGCGATACGGATACAAGCATCATCTCTATGCAACTTTGTTACATAGTACAGGAAGAGACCCAGCATTGTCATTCTATCCAGAGCAAAACATATTAGAAAAAATCTCTTAATATCTTAATATTTATTTTCATTAATATCTATCCGTACAAGCGCTCCTTAGACAAGTGTGTGTTAGTGGTGTGAATTCAGAGTGCATGCTGATGCATGTCTACTCAGTTACAAGGAAACAGCGCATTACTGTCTGTAGTAGTCATTTACTGTAGGTGTGATAGTACCTCCAGGTGTGTACTTAATGTGAAATTTATTTATTTGCTTACATGTATTTCTAAATCTAAATGGGTGCACATTTGTGTTGCGTTTTTTTTTTTTTTTGTCATCTGTACCTGCTCCAGCTTCCGGAGCTGATGAAGTTGAAATGTTTATACTGTCTTTGCACTCAAATGGTCCATTGGCTGAATAAAATCAGCTCGAAAGGAGTGCTATGGTGGTACTTTAAATATTAATGGATGGGGTAAAAATCCATTTTGTGGCAGTATAAAGAAGTGGGGTGACTGATAAAAAGGAAAAACCATCAAGAATCCATCACGTACAATATATACAATTTTATAAAAATGTATACACACCTCAGGAAAAGAAAAATAGTATGATGTATGGATATATACACTGCTCAAAAAAATAAAGGGAACACTTAGTACCCGTTTGACTTGAACCATGCATACACACTGTATGAGAGGTGTCCAAATCAAGTGTTCCCTTTATTTTTTTGAGCAGTGTATATCGATATATATCATTTATTCCTATACATTATATAGCAACAAATTTAGTATATTTATCTTTTTTTCCCATAAAAAAAAAGAAAAATATACTAAATTTGTTGCTTAGGAATAAATATATATATATACATATACACACGCACATATGCAGTATATACAGTATACTGTGTGTATATTCTGCAAGAAGTCGCTCTAATCCTCATAGACATGTTACATTTCAGGATAAAGTGATCATCAAAGTGATAAAGTAATTGCCCCTTAGGAGACTACAGAGCAGCCATTGATTTTTCCTTTAATTTGACACCCACGTGCATATCTATAACTCATATGGGTTTCCTATTTTTCAAATACCTACAAATCCCTCATTCAATTTGCAGCGTGTTATTGTATTCCTAACTGCAGCCTCATGAAACATGACATGTTATGACAAATACCAACCCTGATAAAAATCAAATGTCTTCATGATTCACTTCCTGGAGGTATAGCATTGTTTCAAGTTGTCATGAATAATATGCCTGTAGTCATGCTATAGGTGGGATTTTGCATTAAATACTGAATTGTGAGTATGTCTATCTAACTGCATGTTAGTTTGTATCTTATTAAATGTAGAATTAGAATTAAATGTATCCTGTGATATGACTGTAAAAAAAATAATTACAAATAAACGTGCACTCATAATGACTAGGATTATTTGCAAAATGTGGCAGAAAGAAGAGAAGTTGCTGTGTTGTGAGGTACCGTTCATGTACAGTACTAACACCACATTGGCTGCTATCTTAACCAACCGTTCAGGAAGGCAATGATCTGTTTAAAGAGTGTGAAGCGTTCTGATATAGAGGCAGACAGAGTGAGGGGTACAGTAGCAGAAACACAAGCATTTGAACTGACATGACAAAAAAATGTCTGTAAAAATTCTTAAGGATTATTGATCATCTAGTTAGACTGGTAGATATGGACAAAGGTTTTTGACTAATTCCTGCAATGACATTGTATCCAAATACATACACTTCAATATGGAGCTGGTCCCACTTTTGCAGCTATTCAATTCAATTCAATTCAATTCAATTTTATTTCTATAGCGCTTTTAACAATGGTCATTGTCTCAAAGCAGCTTCACAGAAATGAAAAGAAGACTTATGGAAATGTATATATGTGTAAGAAAAATGTGACTAGATAATGAGATTGTCCCTGATGAGCAAGCCAAGGGTGACGGCGACAGTGGCAAGGAAAAACTCCCCGAGATGGCAACAGGAAGAAACCTTGAGAGGAACCAGACTCAACAGGGAACCCATCCTCATCTGGGTGATAGCAGATAACAGAAATTGTATAACATCATGTGTGTTATGCAGATGAAAGTTCCATAAACAGAAGTTAATTTAAATGAACACAAAGTCCAGTTCAGCACAGGGATGAGTCAGCAGGTGCAGAGGGCAGATGGGGGTCTGGATCACTGGGAGCTCAGGAGCAGCATGTGTAGATCCAAACCAAAATGAAGAAGAATCCAGCTGGAGTTGGTCCTTCTCTGGATGCCTCTGGGTCAAAGCAGGGTCGGCCTCTGTCTACTGAAGCTGGCACGATCTCCAGATGCCTCGGGATGGGTGGAAAAATAAAGAGCAGGTGAAAAGAATTAGCGTGGTTGCCATTCAGGATAGATGTAAGCTATAAAAGCTTCCATTCTTCCTGGAAGGCTGTCCACAACATTTTGGAATGTTTCTGTGGGAACTTTTGCCCATTCATTCTGTAGAGCATGAATGGGGTCTAAGCTCTCAATACATACTGTATGAGTGTCATGAGCAACCCGAATTGGTGAGTACTCACAGAATAGTCGGCGTAGCGTCAGCAAAGGCATGGGCGAACTCAATGACTGAGCAATGTGAAGCGCCATCTTGTTTCCTTTTATGCTTCCTGAAACCCGACCGTATTACTTCCGGGTCCTAGTGCCGGTCGTGGTACGAGTGTGCATGACAATGAGGTCAAGCACTGATGTTTGATGAGAAAACCTGACTTGCAGTCTTCGTTCCAGTTCATCCCAAAGGTGCTCGATGGGGTTGAGGTCACAGGGCTCTGTGCTGGGGCCAGTCAAGTTCTTACACACCAAACTCATCAAACCATGTCTTTATAGTCGTTGCTTTGTGCACTGGGGCACTGTCATGCTGGAATTGAAAAGCGTCTTCACCAAACTGATGGAACTGCCACAAAGTTGGAAGCATACAATTGTCCAAGATGTCTTGGTAGGCTGAAAAGCGTTAAGACTGCCCTTCATTGGGGATAAGGATAAGGAGCCTGATTGAAACACGTCAATTCAAACCTGAACATTCATTGCCTATATCACTTTATCCTGCATACATGGTCGCGTGGGGCCTGAAGCCTATCCCAAGAGATTTAGGGCACAAAACAGGGTACACCCTGGACTGGGTGGCAATCAATCACACTTGCACACTCATTCATTTGGGAACGTCAATTAGCCTAAACTGCATGTCCTTGGATGAACCCAGAGGAAACCCCCCAAGCAAGGAGAGAACATGCAAGACACAGACACTGAGGTGGGAATCAAACCCCGAGGGGCAAGGCGACAGGGCTAACCACTATACCATCGTGTTGCTTCCAATAAATAACAGGTTTGGCTAAATACTTTTGTCCATACTGTATACAGGAATGCATGTCTCTGTAAAGATGTCACATCTTTATCTGCATCTTATGTTAAGAGATGCATCATGGGGTCTCAAAAAAACTAACTGAGCCTATTTGGAAACAGTGCCGTGTGTGAGGAGACATCTCATAGCGTTAAATACTTAACACGCACACAGACAAACACACACACAGACACACACACTGCATCAGAAATCCTGTATAATGCAGGCCTAAATTCCAAAACTATACATGCACCCTGGGATCTGACCTGTGATGAGATTACATTGTTTAACACATCCTCCAACCAAAACATTTGTCTGAAACTTCTCAGTTACAAGAACTGGACTGAAAATGAGAACCAAAAATTTACAACGTCCTTCAGGAAGCCTGGAGAACGATTCCTCTAGACTACATTAAAAATACTAGAAAGTCCCTTTTTAAGCAAAGTATGAAGAAATGAGGGGTGGCTCAAGATTTTGCACAGGAGTGTATATAAAATCCCTTGCTCAAATTGGTTATTCTTTCTTTATTAACAACTGACCCAAGGCCTTGTATGGTTGATTTTCCACAGAAACATATAAAAAGTGTTTTTATTGATATCCTTTGGGAAGGAGTCTCTAGGGTCAGAACTTTGTACCAGTCAGAGAAATAGCTTTGAATTTGGGTTTGAAGACATGAGAAGCTGCATTGCTTCTCTTAGTGATTCAACAGAAGGAAATGGTAAAAAAGGTTTAATAAAGTTAAGTCCAGCCTTTATTCATCACATATACAGTATATTACTGTATAGTGAAATTCTTCTTGGCTGGGGTCAGAGCGTTTGGCAGGGTCAGCTGTTATACGGCGCCTCCGACAGGCGGTTAAAGGCCTTGATCAAGGGCCCAACAGTAGCAACCTGGTAGAGCTAGGGCACAAACCACTGACCATATGAGCAGTAACTCACACTGAGCCACCACCTCCCCAGTGAAACAACTGTCCATAGCTGAAATAAGCTTTGTAAACTTTGCAGACACCATTAACATGTGATTCATCTTCATTCTGCTTCAATACCACTCATCCTGTTACAGGGTCGCTGGGTGGGGAACATGCTGGACAGGATGCCAATCCATTGCAGGGCACACACACACACACTATGAGCAATTAGGGAACGCCAATTACAGTAGCCTAATCTGCATGTCTTTGGAGTGTGGGAAGAAACCGGAGTACCTGGAGGAAACCCACCAATCACTGGGAGAACACACAGACCCAAGGCAGGACTCGAATCCTTGCTTTGGGGTGGGAAGTCTGATTAACATCAGGCCATGTCACTCCACCCAGTCATTGATTACTGTATTTTCCACAACCACCATTGTTTTTTACGTGTCTTAATTAAAAACCTGTCTAGTTGTCATCTTTAACCCATTTCCTTGAATGAAAGCCACCAAAAACAGCACACATGCCAGTTGTAGCAAGACGCACAAAGGAAGATCTATTACTTTACAATATCTCTTACTATATCTAACATTGCTCTCAAACTGTTCGTACTGTTCAAACAGTAATTTTATGAGTTGACATGACAGGCATAGAGATACTGTAGATACCTTATATGGGGAATTTCCTCTATAAAGTAATAAAGCAACATAGGCTTGTCCAGAGGAGTTCATAACAGTTTGCACAATGCATTTTATAAAAAAAATATAAAAAAAGGTTTACTAAAGTAAATATGTTATTAGAATTTGCATTATTATCGTTTCTTATGAATCATAATATACAGTCAAAAAAGGTGCAAGCAAATCATCTTCGCTTGCTCAAAGTTGCGCAAATTTCTCAGCAGTATTGCGTAATAGTTAGACCGTTACAGACCCGTTCAGATAACAAACACACTTGTATTTTATTCTAATACATTCTGATCAAAAATCAACTACCAGTATAGCACAAATTATATGACAATAATTAGATACAATTCTTTTTAATCAAAAGCTACACACTTTCATTATATATACTATATGTCTTATGTAATGTTACAGTTCCCAGAGTCAATTAGGGTTCATTATTGACAATTGTAGACTTTACCAAACATGGCTGAATCTGTGCAAACACAACTGCTACGATACTTTCTCTTCTACACATTGAAAAAACAAAGATAGGGTGGAGATCACTTGGGATGTGCTTGACAAAATCAATATTGACTTAAGCGTTTCTAGGTCCTGGATCAAATGTAAACTTTCACTATGTGGTAAACATAAAATAAATACAAAAAGCAGTCCGAACTAGAGCTGGAGCAATGATTTCCATTGATTTCCTGGTCATGATGGGTCCATGATTTCCAATACTGGAGATGTTAGCACTGGAACTGGGTACTGGATGTACTGGACTGGGTACTTTGGACACGCCCACCCATTCAATGGTTTTCTTTTATTTTTTAGTATTTTCTATATTGTAGTTCAATTTACCACTGGGAAACCTTTGGTCTTGGAGTTCATGTCAATATTAATTCAACACAGACCACCTGCCTAAAAACTAATGAACATCAAGTACTCTTCATGACAGCAGCGATGTCTTTCAACAGGATAATGTTCCCTACCACAGTGCAGAAAATTGTTCAGGAAGGGATTGAGGAATGTGATAAAGATTTAAAGGTGTTTGTTTGGCCTTCAAATTCCAGAGATCTAAATCTGACCTAGCATCTGTGGAACGTGCTGGACTAAGAGGTCTGATCCATGAAGGGCCCACCTCACAACAATTTACAGAATCTGCTGATAACCTCTTGGGGCCAGAAACCATGGCACACCTTTTAAGGTCTTGTAGAATCATGCCGCAACAGGTCAGGGATCATTTGGGGGCACAATGGCTGATTGGTGTTCATTGTTTTGACCCAGAAATGTCAAACATATGGCCTATAGGGCAGGACTGGCTCCATTAAGGTTGTCATTGGTTGGTCCATTGTAATGAATATGTGTGAAACCAATGTCTATTGAAAGAGAGCAATAAATTAATAAAGGACCATAAACTCAGCTACTGACAAATGCGGTTGTTGTTGTTGTTGCTGCTGTTCTTGACTTTCACTTCTCCTGTCAAGGAGTCGCCACAACGGTCCATCCGATCCGCACACAACTTGGCACAGGTTTTACGCCAGATACCCTTCTTGACGCAACCCACCCATTTTATCCGGACTGTGGGACTGGCACTACATCTGGTATAACTGATAAAAATGTGGTGATTATACTATATGTAATTCTTAATTAGAAAGCAAAAAAATTTATACCGTAACTATTCATCTGTCTAAAATAGAGGTGCACACAGGTCAACATGGGCAGGGCACACTGGCAAGTCTGCAGATACGTAGCCCCAAGATCAACTCAGATTATTTATGCAATGCACAACTTTACATTTTTACAATATTTCCCGCATACCCCTACTTCAATATTAAGGAATTTTTGTAGATTTAAAATATTCAGTATGTTTTATCCAAATCATGTCCATTTTAGGTCACCTAAATACGGAAGATGTGTGTATAATTATGCAAGACTGTTTTGTACCTATTCAATTAATAGCTCAATTTAGGCAGTTGTGTTCGGTTATGTGCATTTTAGTTGAAAGCTTAGAAATGAAGACATTTCTTGATGTTCTTGATGCATAAACTGGATAATAAGGGGTAATCAAAATACCTTAAAATCATGCATGAGAAGACAAGCTCCTGGTTATAAGCATGCTTTTTTACAATGTGAATTGTTATATTGTAGGATCAGGATCATTTTTACTCAACTGCCACCGGCTTTAAACAATTTGACAGTTAGATGTATCGTTTTGGGAACTTACCACTTTGCTCACCGCTCTTGAAACATACTGTAGTACAATGCAGTGTTTCACCCAGAGCCTAAAGCTACTTTCTGTCTTATCTGTATGAGGAATGCAAACATTACCTTTCACGGAATCCCTGTTCATGTATCTGCAGAATGTAACAGCAGTCCATGCATTACACACAGATACTGTATAAGCAGGACACAAGGTACTGTATAGTTACAAGGTGTAAAAACAACAGAGTCAGGCTTCTGTGAGATCTCTGTTGTGTTAACATACAATTAAATGGAAAGCCAAATTTCACAAAGCTCCAGGTGAAGAAGGTCAAGAACCCAAATAGGTCCATAATACATTTAACTAAAAGAAGTATTCCTCCACTCCTGAGAGCTTTCTGGAAATTAAATTGAATTTACAAATGATGAAAGATGACCAGTCACGGTAAGGTGAAGAAAGGAAATCTAAATATGCAAAGAACAAACAAACAAACAAACAAAAAGTTTATGCATATACTAATTAAAGATGTTCTGTTAAACCATATACAGTATATGAGAATCTATACAATATATCATTTAAAGCAAAATACAGGTTGAGCCCAAAATTCCAACAAAAATAGGTTACATTAAATTCCTTTGTAGTAGAGTTGTAGCCAAATACAAACACATAAATGAGATACAACAGATAAAGATGTGAATAGACAGCACACTATATTAGTTGTTGTTGATTTCTCCTGGCCTTGATCTTCCATGCACAAAGCATGACTGCTTACTGTGGGTTGAGTGCAGTAAAACCAATGTCTATTGGTTTCATCAATGGCAGGGAGGTTCATTCTTCTGTTCATGCCTGTGTTTGCATTGCTTGGTGCCAAACTGGGAACTCTGTGCCATTTTTGTGGCACATTTGTAAACAAGATTTCAGTTTTCTTCTTTTTTTTACTCCCATATTCTCCATACAATACGGATGCCCAAGTTCAATTCTCACCCAATGCCCAAACCTCAGCCACTGGATGCAATGCTGGTCCCAAACCCATATAAAATGGAGAGTTGTGGCGTAAAACCTGTGCCATGTTGTTGTGTGGATCGGCTGGTCTGCTGTGGCAACCCCTCAATGGGAGCAGCCGAAAGACCAACAACAACTCGACACAGATTTTGATATGCACCCACCACCATATTTTTAGTATGCAACTTCACCAAGTGTTTACAGTAAGTGATCTCTGTTTTTTTTGTTTTGTTTTTTTTTTTACCCCATTTATTCCACAAAGCTGATGGCTCAGCACGATTTCTCCAAGTGTTTCATAATATCTTGTACAGTTCGTAACTGAATTATAATAGCTCCTTAGTTGTTCTCTTGACTTGATGCAAGCCAAGAATATGAACCATTCCGAAGTGTGACTTTTATTTTAGGCCGATCAGTGTGTTAGAGATAAGATAAAGTTAATTTCGATATAGTGCACTTCTGATGCTCCCATGCAGACAAAAATAATTAGCGCAGATCTTTGACACAAGCATGTGTTGATCAATTAGAATAACAGACTGAAGATTGCAGTGAAGTTTGTAACAGCCACAAAGAACAAATGGCTCTTGTAAAAACACACAAGCCCTATAACATTTACATTTACATTAACATTTAGGCATTTGGCAGACTTACAAACAAGTGCTGTGACCCTGACCACTTCTACAACCCACAACACAATGCTACCACAACCATGCTTCAATGCCAGAATGGTTCTCTCAACCTGCATTCTTAACAGGATGTCATGTGTCAAGTTACTGTTTCATAAAACTCGGCTTTTTGGGTTGCTGTGAACAGCTTATCCCAGCTTAGTTTAGTTTTCTTTTTAATGATGGAATTAACAGCACTTCGCAGGACTTTCTTTTTCTTTTCTTTTTTTTAACCCTGAAAGCCAAACGCTTTTCTTTCAAATTTGATTCATCTTTATAATGCTGTTTGCTTACTTGTGTTATCCAACCAGTTGTGGGCCCTCCCAAGTACATGTGTATTTATGTACATAGATATTACAGTTTTATGTCATTAAAGTGACACTTAGATGGACTTCATTCAACTAATCTGGTGGCAACTAATTTTCGGATTAACATTCAGCATACGCACTGATTTAATTGGAATAATGTTGTCATGAAACTAATGGCCACATTGTGTGTGTATGTATTGTTAAGTCTTTTGTGCATAATGCCCTTTGTAGCTGAAGTTATTCTTTTGCTTTTTATATTGAAAATTGCTTTCTATCTAAAGTAACCAATAAAGCATTCTGTTGTACTGTACACCTGTTCATTTTAATGATATTGAAGTGAAAGCCTATTATTAAAAAAGGTTAAGGTCAATAATGTCATTATTTTGTTTGTAGATGGGTATTCATCTATGAGAAAGGCTACCAGTCTGAAGACAATGCTATAAGCTCAGTTTTCACCAAGATGAAAGGACTAGCATACACTGAAAATAATGGAACGGACTCAATTTGGGATGTAGCTGATTACGTGTTCCCTGATCAGGTAAGTGGTAACGATTCAAAGAACTTTAGTCATTTCTGGGGAAAACTTGCTTGAACAACCGCAAACACCCAGTGTTGAGTGAATGTGGCCGGCATGTAATGCATTTTTGTCGCACTCTGTTTTTATAACAATAAGAAAGCCACATTTAATACTCTGCAATAACTGCTGATCAATGCACTTAAAATTATGCAGTAAAAAGAATAATAAAGATTAGATTTGTGGGAAAAAAAAGGTCATCATGTAGACCAAAATACAGGTCAGGTGAGAATACATGTGCATGCCATGCGTGGTAAATAAAGCAAAGGCTTATGTTAAACAAGTCCATATCAGGGAAAAAAATCACACTGATGTCCCTGCTGAACAAACAAAGATATGTCTGTAAATTATCTTTTACATCATTTTAATAAACTTGTAATATTACTTTATATACTCCAAAGGTGTCAGTTATAGAAAACAGTAAAAGAATAAAAAATTATAATGATTGCTGCTATCCATTATAATTGCATGATAATTGATTGCTATAATTATAATAATTTTTTAGTGATTTTAGTCACACTACCAGGTTGCAACTGTTGGACCCTTGAGGAAGAACCTTCACTCTCTAATGCTCAGATACAATCTGGTGTTAAACTGGCAACCGATCCCGGATGGCACGTAGATGGTCAAGTGCCTGAAGAAACAGATTGACATTTACAGATGACTTCAAGCACAGTATGGTGATGAGACTCTTAGCCGCAGTAAAACATTTGCATGGTGCAAATGTTTTAAAGAAGGCCATACACCCGTGAATGACGATCACGGTTGAGGTGGTGCAAACCCATTGCAGTCATTAAGTGAACATTCAGCAAACAGAACGTCTGACCCTTGAAAGTAGACAGAAAACTTGTGGAAGAGACGTATCTGTCTGTGGGAACTGTAGACACAATCATTCACAAACACTACCTGCAGATTACAGGAACTCAGCTCGAAGTTATTGCCACGTCCCCTGTACATCCTGATCTCCTTACAAGCAATTTCCACATATTTGGAACATTAAAGGAGTTCCTGGGAGGTCAGCAGAGACGTAAAACAGAGAGTCTGTAAAACACAGTCTCTGGTGTACTGATAAATTGTCCTACCTTGATGGTATCCAAGCATTCTAGTGAAACACAGGGATAAGTGCATTAGTGTAGCAGGGGATTATATAGAGAAATAAAGGCAGTTTTTTACTCTCGTAAAATCAAAAGTCCCAGTTTGACTGGGATATTTTTAAATAGCATAATTTGGAGCAGCTGTAAAGTTTCTTTCATAATGTCTAACATGTGATATTATCTTCATCAATTTCAACTGATTACTTCCCACTGAGAGTTGAAGTCCTGAAGGCTCCACAGCCTGCTGTACTTAGAAGCCAGCAGCAAAATCAGCCATGTTGATCTCCTGATATGACATCTATCCTGGCAAACTGTTAGACAATGCATGGGAATGAGAGTAGATAGCAGCGCACTGCCTTGTTGTTTGGTTTCACATACAATATCTGTGAGGAAGCATGTGCCCACTTCACCCTCCTTGGTTGGTAGCTTTCATATGCTTTGGGACTGGCTGGTAACCAAACCTAAGGAAAAGAATGAGGAAATATATGTTTGTCTTTAACTGCTGAAAGTCTAAGAAAAGCTTGATCACTTCTAGACCACATTATTGCAACTCTATTGCTGGTCTCCATTTGTTTACATTTAATATGTTCCTTAAGGAGCATTTAGAATGTTGCTGCTTGCCTGATCTACAACGTCCTGAAATGATCACACCCATTATGAGGTTACTATAAGGTGATCTGTTGGAGTAAAATGGTGGTGTGGTTCAATGTAACCACCTCTGAAGAACCAAGAGCAGCCAAGAGCATCATACCTTCAATTCAATTCAGTTTTGTTTAAATTATGGGAATCAGTTCAAAAAGTTTGAAGGAATTTGTATAAATTGTAATTTTCAGATTGTCCCTGAAAATGGCAATGGTGGCAAGGAAAAAACCCCTGAAATGGCAATAGGAAGAAACCTTACGGGGAACCAGACTCAACAGGGAACTCATTTAGACATTTGGCAGATGTCCTTATCCAGAGTGACTTACATTTTTATCTGATTATACATCTGAGTAGTTGAGACTTAAGATACTTGGTCAAGGGCCAAGCAGTGCAACTTGGTGGTCGTGGTATTGGACTTCCGAACCTTAGTCCAATGCCTTAACCACTCAGCTACCCCTGATTAACTCATCCTCACTTAGGTGATATTAGACAGCAGGGACTGATTTGTGGTTAGGAGGCTGGAAGTTCAGTATAACAGGAAAGGAAATTAAGTTAATATGGAGTTCACTTTTATTCTTGGACGCTCAGATGCAAAACAATCTGTGGGAATTTTAGTCCTGGACCATGAAGTGACTGCAGTCACAAGCCGTCAGAGAACAGCTGTCTGCTCCAGCCAAGTCCAAGTGCATCTTCATGGTCAAGTGGAACTGTCCCCAGACACCACACGCATCCCAAGCAGACCACACAGGGCCAGCCTCAGCAGCGAGTCGGTGGCCTCCGAGTGCATTGTGTAAGCGAGAGTCCGGCAAGATGAGCTATGATAGTATGGCTAAAAGGGAGAGCCAGAAAAAACACAGACATGGGGGTACCCTAGGAAGTAAAGCAAGCAGTCAGTCCACCGTTAACAAACCTGAGTAATCAATGAGAGAGGGGAAGATCTAAAACAAATCTATTCACGGAAGACTTGGCTAAAAAAAAAAATGGTTTTCAGTCTAGACTTAAACATTAAGACTGTGTCTGGGCCTCGAACATTATTTAAAAGGCTGTACCATAACTTTGGGGCTTTATAGGAAACAGCTCTGTCCCCTGATGTAGTTTAAATAATACAAGGTACCAACGAGTAGTCTGCATCTTCTGATTAAAGTAGGTGTACAGTAGGTTCACTCAGGTACATTTACTGCTTTATAGGTCAAAAGTAGTGTGTTGAAATCAATGCAAACTTTCACTGAGATCCACTGCAGTGTGGATAATATAGGGGTAATGTGCTCATATCTTCAGATTCTACTGCAGACACTGGTTGCAGCAGTCTAGACTAACTCGAGCTTGTTTATACACATAGTTGAAAATCCAGACAGTAAGGCGTTACATTAGTCCAACCTAGAGGTGATAAAAGCATGAACTAGATTTTCTGAATTATGTACTGGCAATATATTTGTTATCTTGTCAATATTTCCAGTATGAAAGAATGCTATCCTGGTTATATTATCTTCAAATGAAATATTGGAATCAATGATCCCACCACAGTCTTTTCCCACTGTGTGATCAGAAAGCCTACTTCTAGCTGCACGTGATCCTAGTTCCAGTACTTCTGTCTTGTCAAACTGTACTATATTCATAAACAATAATATCTTGGGTATTAAAATTGTTCAGTTGTTGCCAACTCAGGCACTATAAACCCAATACTACACTCTGAGCTGCCTTTTAAAAGAATGGTACATAGAACAACATACCAGACCCAACACAATATTCCAACTGGTACAAGTCTACTGTAAGCTTAAATCCATAAACTAATATTAGAAAAATACAAATATGTATATTTCTTTTTCTATTGAAAGGGTGGCTCATCTTTTGTCGTGATGACGAATTTTATTAAGACCGTGGGCCAGTCTCAGGGCAATTGCCCAGAGGTATGAAAACATCTTTCTCTATCTCTCTGTCTCTCTCTCTTTTATAAGTATTCAGTCTGCTTTACCCTCTGCAGTCTCTATAGTCTCCGTCTTATTTGCCTACCTTTCCATCTCCACTATAATTTGCCCTTCTTGCAAACATCTTTCTCTAATACACCCAATCCTATTCATACAGTTTTTTTCACCCCTTGCATTTTATTTCCACACTTTTGAACGTGTTACGAACTATACTACCATTATATCGTCATATACAGTAGTTCACGGAATTATTTCCAAATACAGACTACAAATGCATAAGCAATCAGACCATTTCACATCCTCACATTCAGTTCACTGAATGTTGGTCACCTCTCCTTTACACAGAGTTGAATTTGTAGTATATTGTATTTTTACATTAAAAAAAAAAGTATTTAAAGTTTGTCAGCAGGATGATGATTATATATTTTTTTAATGATGTTTAGTTTAGGTATGTTCCTTAACAACCTTCTAGAGACAGCTGTATTTATATTGAGAACATGTGACATTTGAAGTGCGCACTTATCGACATCATTCAGTGAATTAAGCCACTTCTTATGTCAACTGGTTGCCTTAGACTTACTTTACAGGTTTCACAGTTAACCGCACAAACACACACACACACACACACTCACATGATAATACATATTGTTTATTTAAAGATATTCCTGCAATATTCGTGAGTCACACCTCTCTTGTTTATCAATAGTGAATACAGTACAGATGTTCTAAGCTCTCCCTTGTTCAAATGAGTTAAAGTTCATTTGGATGTTACATTTGCATTAGTCTTTTCAACAATGCAAAAATACTTCTCAAGCACATTTGAATAGTAATATAATGGCTTGGTAATCAAATCAATTTCAATGCCAGGATGTTACACAGCTTTAGACTTCAGCTCCACCCTAATACATGCACACATGTACATACTGTACACATTTACATATGACCCCTACGTTGTCACTGTAATTATAGTAATGTGTCTGTGTTTCAGCTGCCGGACGGAAGTAACAACTGCACTTCAAATACAGATTGCAAGAAGGGCCAATATAAACGTACAGGAAATGGTAAAACTCAGACCTTTAATGAAACAACTGCATGTTCCAGAAAAACAATGATACTAAAGCCTGTTGGCAGAGCAGCTAAATCCATTATGAGAATGTGTGTTAAGAAAAAAAAAATCACCCTAGTTCTTAGAGTTAACAGCATTATGTATACTGTAACATGCATAACACATTTTTACTGCAAAATATATGATGCTCCATTTCAGGCATCCTCATCAGATTATATCCTGTTTGCTGGATCACCAGTGCCATAGTGTGGCTGGACATGATTTCTTTCTTGTCCAGACTAACTTGATTTAAAATGATAAATCAGATTAGTGCCCTGCAATGGATTGGCACCCAGGCCAATGGGTACCCTGCCTTATGCCCCAAGATCCCTGGCTCCATATAGCAGTAGTGTTGTTCAGTTTGTGTCATTCCTATTTGACTTATGCCAATGATAAGATCTTAAGATGTACAGTACCAGTCAAGAGCTGATACTGGAATGCTCAAGATGGAAAAATCTTAATCATTCTTCCATCTGTCCAGTTTCAGCCACCACTGCAGCCTTAGATTCCTTTTCTTGTTCTCTGGTAGGAGGGACTACTCTTGTAGCTCATCCAATCTCAAGGTTGGACATTCAAGGTTGTGCATTCCGAGATGCTGTTACTGTATGCTTACCATGGTTGTAAAGATCTCAAGCGTTCCTCTCAGTTATGTGAGTTCCTGTACTTTATGTAGCTGAACACTCACTGGTTCAAAAGGTTGAGGGTCGAATCTCAGCCAGGGCTCCAAGATACAAAAAGTCCTCAGTTACACTTCTCGCAGAAGACACTTTATTTGAGGGCATGTGGTAGCTCAGATGGTTTTGGCTCTTGGTTACTGATCGGAAGGTTGGGGGTTCAGGCCCCAGCACCACCAAGATGCCACTGTGGGGCCCTTGAGCAAATCAACCCTCAACCCTACCTTCTCCAGGACAGCTGTGTACTGGTTGACCCTGCACTCTGACCACAGCTTCCTGACTTCCTGAAAAGTGAAAAAAGCATTTTGATGTCTGATGAGCAAAGTTATGCATTACAGTAACACTCCTAGATAATTAATATCATGATTTTGTATATACTATGTTTTGTATATAAACAAGACATAAAGACATGAAAAAATCGTATGCATGTACAGTATATCATCATCTACTGTATATGGCTACGTCATATAATTACATTATGACTATTTGTTTTGTTTTTATACCATTACAGAGGCGATACAGATATTGCAACATTCCAGAATTTCTAATATGATTTTGAAATGTAAAAACAATTGAGATGTTTAGTTTCTCTGCCTCCAGGACAGTGTGATTTGGCTTGAAATCCATACTTAATGCTCTATTCTATTCTATAGTACTATGCTATTCAGAGAATGTCTTGTCATGATGATCCAGCATTGAAAAAAACAAATGCAAATGAAATTCAAAGTGATTTTGAACTGAGGTTGTTGTTTTTTTTCACCACACTAATATTACTACAGCCACATGTTATCACCACAAGTTACAAACCCAGATCCAGTTCATGTTACAGAATGCATGCACCTTCTTTTGGGCTTGGCGAAGCTTTCCTTTTAGCCTGAGCTTGCTCTATTTGAATGCTTAAAAAGTTTCGCCTGTCTGATAACAGATATCCGACATGCCTCGTGACAGTTTCAGGCTCATGAATGTTTATGTTCCGTGAAAAAAATGGCTCTTGGTTCCTGATCCATGACAGATACATATATATATATATATAATTTTTTTAAAACAAACTCAGGTTAACCACAGATTACTCATCATCATTGTCATATTTACATAAGGATACACGCCATATTTATAAAAGGTGTCTTCACAACCAGCTCTTTATCGTTCTCAACACCTTTCTTTGCAAATAGGAAGCAGAAACATTGTCTGACAACTTCACCTATAAGTATAGGAATTAATGATCAGTCTTTACCCTGACACTTAATTCTACCTTTATATCCAGGCTTATTAAGATATTACATGACCACTTAAAGATTCTCTTTTAAAAATAGCAATACTACTACTACTACTACTAATAATAATAATAATAAATCTCAATAATAATAATAATAAATCTCAACAATAATAATAAATCTCAATAATAATAATAATAATAATAATAATGCAAAAATATCATTTACATATCATTCCTCGTTCCTCTCTCCCTATCCCACTTTAAAAAGGTTATAGAAATAGAACGAGAAATAATGAGCGTAAAACAGAATGAGAAATAACAAATGTCCAAAATAATTAATAATAAAAATTAAACACAAAAGATATGTTGCCCAACAAATAATGTTCCTTAATTTTATCATGTAATGAGGGTGATTTTAAGTAATTCATTAATTAATCAACATTAATTTGATTCCATAGATAAATAATACACAAGGTGCATTGAAGTCAAACCAGGCATTTTGCAAGTGCAGAATAAAAAAAATAAAAAAATAAATAATAAAACCTGCCTTTGTTTCTCTATATGATCCCCTGCTACACTACACTAATGTACTCATCCCAGTATTTCAGGAGTGCTTGGATACCATCAAGACAGAAATGCCAAAGTCATGATCTTAGTCATGATCCTAGCCTCCCAGGAACTCCTTTAATGGCCTCAACTGGTTAACGTGGCTTGGAGCAAGATCAGGAGCTATATGGGGGACTGTATGGCATTAATTCCCAGCAGAGCTCCTGTAATGTGCAAGTGGTGCAGTGTGTAGCGCCATTAAAGGAGGTTGTGGGAGGCCAGAATTTCAGCAGTGTTAATGATATTATGGCTCCAACATACTGAAAAAACTTTCAGGCTTAATGGTATCTAAGCACTACTGAAACCCTGGGATATGTGCCGTGGTTGTAGCAGGGGATTGTATAGAGAAACAAAGGTCGTTTTTACTCTCATAGCTTTATTCTGTTGTTCTGAGCAATCAAAAGTCCCAGTTTCACTTGGACACCACCCACCGCCCCCCCCAAATCCCCGACCCCCCCACACTTATATTTTAATAGCTCACTCCTAATTTTAAAATGCATTTGGTAAGTAAATGCGATTTCAAATTAATAAGCTATGTATTTATGTGTGTTTACCCACCTTCCCTACCCTCCTGAATAAATCTCAACACAGTCAGCTAATTAAAAAGCAGACAAATAAAGCAAAAAGCAAATAAATGAAACGATCTTGCTTTACAGAGAGCTACGAGGCAGATGCAACTGTTCAGCCCTATGGAGATGAAGTAGACTATGAGAGAGGTTTGTGGCAGTACCACACTTCACCAATCTGAGTGAAATGAATGTTAAACCGATCATGAAATATAAACGACAGGGGGGAAAAAAAAAAACGTGTAATGTAACCTTGCTTAACTTAACATAATTGTCGTACTGAAGTGGCCTGAAAAAAAAAATGATACAAGAAAAAAGAAACGGGGGACAAACTCAAACATCCAACAGAGTTCAAAGAGGAAATAATCTCTATGGGGTGATTCATGCTGCAGATGCTACTGAGTATTGTATGATGTACTAATAAATGAAATGCAGGAAATTGAACCACAGTGTAGGGCAAATGAAATAATAATACTGTAGGACAAGGTGAGGACAAGAATGAAAAAATATGGTGCTTTCATGGATAAGGGTGTTAATTTTATTTTGAACAATCATGCAACAAGGACCCCAGCTTTCCCCTTGGATAATATTAATAATGGTGAGCCATAAGCATATAAATGAGGATGATATAAGTGTCTGTGAAACCCACGCCTTTCAGCATGTACTGTACTAAGCAATTAACACCACCTTATAATGCCAGTTTGTGCATGTGCATCTGCGTGCATTTCAAATCTTGCTTTTCTTGCTTCCTCAAGCTTAAAATTGAAAACTACCGTCTCAGATCTGTCCGGGGTTTTAATCTTGCCAGAATTCATATTCTCCCTTGTTGACGTGACACTCGCTTTCCCCCAGGGCGCATGACGGGGATCTGCGTGAACAAAACCACTTGTGAGATCCAAAGTTGGTGTCCTGTACAAGATGACCGTGTGATACCAAAGTAGGAATTTTCTACTCTAAACTAATAAAAAAACCTTATTACGCAATTACAATACAACATGCAGCATTTTACATTATTGTATTCAGAGTTGAAGATGTCAAACCTAACCTAAGCACTGTTCAGCGAGTACAACTTGCTTAAGCTTCTACTAAAGAAAAGATTGGCCCAAGAAATTTTACTATGGTACAATATCAAGCTATCCATCTAGGAACCTCTGTAGTCCAACTAGCGACCATGGTGGCCAATTGTATTTATTCCCATTCTTACTGTACAACCGTGGTAGGACTTCCAGTCAACATTCATACAGTATGTGGATTCACAAACTACAAGCAATTTAGAAATGCCAGTTAACCTAATCTACATGTCTTTGGACTGTGGGAGGAAACCAGAGTACCCGGAGGAAACCCACCAAGCACAGGGAGAACATGCAAACTCCATGCACACAGACCCCAAGGTGGGAATCGAGTCTGGACCCTGGAGGTGCAAGGCGACAGTGCTAACCACTAAACCACCATGACGCCATGGCACAATATGTACTATAGTATTCTATGGTAAACTATAGTACATGCTATAATATACCACAGTATTACACAGGCTACTTCACTCATTACTATGGTATTATGGCATTTAAGTAGGTACCATGCTAATACAGTACTACGGTGTGAATAGCAATACCAATAGCTTTTTAAAATCCATGGTACCAATGTTCAGCAGGTATATAATATGGTATTGTACTGTACATATTGTATCATATTAGATATGTTCATTCATACTACTGGTATCATATACAGTAGTACACTATGGTATGTAATTAACGTTTCATCTATACAGTGGTACCCTACTATAGAAAATTTACTGTTATGGTACATACTGTAACTACAGTATGCATAACATATTATTGACAGCATCTCACCATGTGCTCCACAATACAGCAGAACCATTGCAACAATGTAAACTCATGCCTCATAGTGTGGTACTATACATGTACTACAGTATATCAGCGAATAAGTACCATGTTAAAGTCAAAAATACTATGGCACTACTGTATATACCATGCAACAGGTTCCAGCGGATACCTTGGTACCTATACCATAGTAAAAAGTGCTACGGGTGGGGAGTCGTGAAAATATATTCGAGCTGCTGTCTAATCCAACTAATACACTTAACATTCTCTACATACTGTAAATATTAACATAGCATGTGGACATAAACTGTTAAATCTGAGTATATCCCCATGACTTTAACCACTTGTTCCTCTCTCTCTCACCCCAAGCCCTCCACTTTTGGCTGCTGCTGAGAATTTCACATTGTTCATCAAGAACTCCATCTCCTTCCCTGAGTTTAAAGTTGTGAGGTAAAAAAAATATACAAACGCACGCCACACTTTTCAGATTTTCCATTTGTCTTTGACCACAGAAATTAAAATAACAGTTTGTTGAGAAGTCTAATTACCATGTAAATTTACCATGGTGTGTAATGGTTGATTCAAGGTTTAACCTGTTTGCACTGGAGCTCCAAGGTGAATATGGTTCGTGTGCAATTTGTGATGCATTGGCTTTTTTGTGAGATCGGATGGAATGGTCTGGCCCTTTTTCTCCCCACAGGCATGAATGAGCCTCGGGTGCCTCTCAGCAGTTTACTGGTGTTAATGTAAAGGTTTGCTTGTTTGATGCTGTGACAAATAGCTGATATGCCAAAAAGGAGAAGTGTAGGATTTGAAGGATCTGAATGTTCACGGTGACCTGAGATTGACTGTTATTCCATCTAGGGTATATCCTTACCTTGTGCACTTTGTGTTTTCCCGAGATCCACTTTATCAGAAAATATAACCTGTACTTAAGAGTGGATTTAGCCCGAGATTTGTTGAACCACATTTCTTTTTGGATGTGTTATGCAAAACATTTGATATTGAATATCAAGCACAATGTGATGGATTTTCAACTTTAATCCTGAAGTAAATGTAACACTAATGTTCACCTAATATGATGTGTTTTGGCTTAAGGCAGGAACACACCTTGAATGGGATGCCAGTCAATCAAACAATGCGGAAGAACACACACAGTGACTCTGAATGGACATTAATCCAAGTTGATGATTGAACTGGGAACCCTGAAAGCTTACTAATTACTCAAAACATAGATACTAACATTGGCTAAACCAAAGTACTGGATCTCTGAAAGCTGTGCAGTGATTAATTCTGCCCTTTTTCTTGCTTTCTGCAGAAGTAATCTAGTGGAAACAGTGGATTCGAATTACCTCAAAACCTGTGTGTATGATCCAGATGACCAACCACTGTGTCCCATCTTCAGGCTCGGAGACATCGTCAACCTCTCCGGCTTCAAGTTCTCAGACATTGCTCAAGTGGTAGGTCTCATATGCTAATGATTTTCATCTCAACCCATTCTAAAATGATTCATTATTTTAATAATACATACATTCAATCTATCGTATCCAGCATGTACAGTGCCTTGCAACAGTATTAATACTTATTGAACTCTGAATTTTGTCACTTTACCACAAATGTAAAGTTTTTTTTTTTTTTTTTGTAAATGCAACGCAAAGTGGCACATAACTGTGAAGTGGAATGAAAATGATAAATCAATAATGATAACATTTTTGATAGCCCTAACTAAAGTACAGTGGAACCAATAACCTTCAGAAATCACCTAATTAGTAAATAGAGTCCACCTGTGTGTAATTTAATATTAGTATAAATACAGCTGTTCTGTGAATCCCTCAGAAGGTTGTTAGAGAACATTAGTGAATAAACAGCATCATGAAGCCCAAGAAACACACAAAACATCTCAGGGAGAAAGTTGTGAAGAAAGTTTAAAGCAGAATTAGGTCATTTAAAATATATATATATATCTATATATATCCTAAGCTTTGAACATCTCACGGAGCCCTGTTCAATCCTTCACCCGAAAATGGAAAGAGTATGGCACAACCGCAAATCTACCAAGACCTGGCCGTTCACCTAAACTACCATACAGGCAAGGAGAAGATTAATCAGAGAAGCAGCCAAGAGGCTTATGGTAACTCTGGAGGAGCTGCAGAGATGCCCAGCTCAGGTGGGAGAATGTGTCCACAGGATCATTATTAATTATGATCTCCAAAAATCTGGCTACAATGGAAGAGCAGCAAGAAGAAAGAAAGTCATAAAAAAGTCCCATTTGCAAACCATGCGGAAATGCAAGCGACACTTCTTATAGCTTTCTTTCAACAATGGCTTTCTTCTTTCCACTCTTCCATAATGGCCAGATTTGCGGAGTGCATGACTAATACACAATTACACATATCCATTAATAATAGATTAAATTGCACATGTTTTATGACATAAAATCCCAATAAAATACATTTACGCTTGTAGTTGTAATAAAACGTGACAAAATGTGGAAAAGTTCTATGGGTATGAATACTTTTGCAAGGCAATGTATGAATCATACAGTTAAAAAAAAAAAAATTATACATTCAAAATAAACTTATATTATGGGTTTTGCAAGTAAACAGGTGATCCACCAATAACTGATTTTGCTCGTAAATGACTGGTTACTGCGTTTAAAAGCGCAGGGTAATAAGGTACATAATTCACCAATCAGATGGAGTTGCTTTGAAGCTTTTGGAGCATAAAATTATTTATGAGCAATAGTGTTGTAAATCAGATTAGAATTGTTTTAAAATGAAACATTAAAATGAGAATTGAATTGAAATTGAATTTAACAGTTTCTAAACTTTGGCCTGTCTTAGAATTCTGTTTATTTATGTTTACTTAAAATTGAGTTTAGATGCTTAAAATATGAAATTTAGATTACAAACTGTCTGGAATTTAAATACAAGTAAACACACTAAAACAGTGATTATCATGTTCTACACACGTGGACAAAATTGTTGGTACCCTTCGGTCAATGAAAGAAAAACTCACAATGGTCACAGAAATAACTTTAATCTGACAAAAGTAATAATTTTTAAAAAAAATCTATGAATGTTAAAAAATGAAAGTCAGACATTGCTTTTCAACCATGCTTCAACAGAATTATTTAAAAAAAATTAACTCATGGAACAGGCCTGGACAAAAATGATGGTACCCCTAGAAAACACTGAAAATAATGTGACCAAAGGGACATGTTAATTCAAGGTGTGTCCACTAATTAGCATCACAGGTGTCTACAATCTTGTAATCAGTCAGTGGGCCTATATATAGGGCTCCAGGTAGTCACTGTGTTGTTTGGTGACATGGTATGTACCACACTCAACATGGACCAGAGGAAGCGAAGGAAAGAGTTGTCTTAGGAGATTCGAAAGAAAATTATAGACAAGCATGTTAAAGGTAAAGGCTATAAGACCATTTCCAACCAGCTAGATGTTCCTGTGACTACAGTTGCACATATTATTCAGAAATTTAAGCTCCATGGGACTGTAGCCAACCTCCCTGGACGTGGCCGCACGAGGAAAATTCATGACAAATCAAAGAGACGGATAATCTGAATGGTAACAAAAGAGCCCAGAAAGACTTCTAAAGAGATCCAAGGTGAACTTCATGCTCAAGGAACATCAGTGTCAGATCGCACCATCCGTCGTTGTTTGAGCCAAAGTGGACTACATGGGAGACGACCAAGGAGGACACCATTGTTGAAAACAAATCATAAAAAAGCCAGACTGGAATATGCCAAACTACATGTTGACAAGCCACAAAGCTTCTGGGAGAATGTCCTATGGACAGATGAGACAAAAATGGAACTTTTTGCCAAGGCACATCAGCTCTATGTTCACAGATGGAAAAATGAAGCATATCAAGGAAAGAACACTGTCCCTACTGTGAAACATGGAGGAGGCTCTGTTATGTTCTGGGGCTGCTTTGCTGCATCTGGCACAGGGTGTCTTGAATCTGTGCAGGGTACAATGAAATCTCAAGACTATCAAGGGATTCTAGAGAGAAATGTGCTGGCCAGTGTCAGAAAGCTGGGTCTCAGTCGCAGGTCATGGGTCTTGCAACAGGACAATGACCCAAAACACACAGCTAAAAACACCCAAGAATGGCTAAGAGGAAAACATTGGACTATTCTAAAGTGGCCTTCTATGAGCCCTGACCTCAATCCTATTGAGCATCTTTGGAAGGAGCTGAAACATGCTGTCTGGAAAAGGCACCCTTCAAACTGGAAACAACTGGAGCAGCTTGCTCATGAGGAGTGGGCCAAAATACCTGCAGAGAGGTGCAGAAGTCTCATTGACAGTTACAGGAATCGTTTGATTGCAGTGATTGCCTCAAAAGGTTGTGCAACAAACTATTAAGTTAGGGGTACCATCATTTTTGTCCAGGTCTGTTCCATGAGTTAATTTTTTTTATAATTCTGTTGAAGCATGGTTGAAAAGCAATTTCTGACTTTCATTGGTTAACATTCATAGAATTCTTATTTATTATTACTTTTGTCAGATTAAAGTTATTTCTGTGACCATTGTGAGTTTTTCTTTCATTGACCGAAGGGTACCAACAATTTTGTCCACGTGTGTATTATCATAAACTGAGGGAAGATACAGTACATCTGGTTGAATCTCTGGCAGGGTGGCTCAATAGGGATCCTCATTCGATGGCAGTGCAATCTGGATCTACGTATTGAGAAATGTAAACCCATGTACCAGTTTGAAGGCCTCTACGGAAACAGTTCACAAGCGTCGGTGGGCTATAATTTCAGGTGGGTAAAAGAGAAAGATCACTGATTCTGCACTCTACTGATGTGTCAGCTGACTCACCTCTTTAAACAGGCATAGACATAATACTTCATAGCTTTTTATTACAGTATTTGTATTTGTATTTTGTATTTGACATATAGCTATACAGTGGAACCTCAGATTGCGAGTAACGTGGTTTATGAGTGTTCCGCAAACCAAGCAAAGATTTTTAATACATTTTTAATTGGAAACCAAGCAAGTATTAGTTTACGAGCGCCGAGTATCATGTATCACACATGCGACTCTTATTTTGACACCGAGCGGCAAGTGATCATAACTGAGCCAATTATTTTTTCCTCTCTTGCGCTGAGGGAATTATGGGTAATCGTCTCCCCTGCTGCGTCTTAGTGCTTGTCTCTTACTGGTATAATAAACAGGGATACCAGGAGGGAGAAGGAGTTTTACTGTTTAAGACGAGGTGAGGGGCTAATTCCACACACACACACACACATACAAATACATGGCACCTGCGCGCACAAACGGAAACACTTATCTGTCTGGATTTATTTTCACTTTTTTAAAATGAGAAGTTGTTTTATTTTTACTTCATATGTTGTGTTAATTATTTTTATGTACTTATTGTTTTGGGCTGTAGAACGAATAATTTGAGTATTCATTATTTCTTATGGGAAAAATCTATTTGGTTTACGAGTGTTTTTGGAATACGAGCCCGCTTCCAGAACAAATTATGCTCGTAATCCAAGGTTTCACTATATATAGTTTATAAAGTTGTGCTGAAAAAAAAAATGACACACACTATATTGCGCAATCACTAAGCCTTGATATAATCATTAACAAACTCCCCTAAAACTGCTCTTTAAGGGTTAATGTTATAGTATCAAGGAAGTCAAAATGTCATTATTTGTTAAAAGAATTACGTCATCAATTCATAAATTAACTAATTGTAATTCCTGGCAAACACTATGAAATTGTGATGTGGTGCTTTAGAGAACATTAATCAGCCTGTACTAATGCCGATGTGCATATACTGTACAGCTGAAAGATTGAATCTTTAAACAAGATGTACTGATGTTTCAGAACAGCAAAATATTACACGGAGAACGGAATCCAAAGGAGAACACTCATGAAAGTGTTTGGTCTATACATTGAGATCACAGTGTACGGACTGGTAAGATCTCAGACACACACATTCTCACACACACACACACACACACACCTCCATTCTGTACAGTTTTCAATCTATAACTGTCATTGAAAGACTGCTTCATTATCTTTCTAGGCAAGAAAATTTGACATCATCCCTACACTCACAGCTATAGGGTCAGGAGTGGGAATCTTCGGCGTGGTGAGTCTCACAGACAGCCATCATATAACCGGAGGCGATCCGTAATCACAACACGCACTTCATCTGCACCTCCTTATGTTTATAAACCGAATGTCAGACCCATTTCGCCCATTTCATGAAAACATCATGTAGATTGTTTTGGTTTAACGTATATTAAGAATGATTGATATTGTGTAACATGACGATCATGATCGTGAATATTCTGTAGTAGTTTTACAAAGGTACTGTAGTTTATGTTAAGAAGGAAGTTACTAAGCCACGTGTGATCAGATACAGAACAGAGATAAACAGTAAGGAATGAGATAGCGATCGGACATGTGATTGTACTATGAAAAGCGTAGTGTTAGTTTGACTTGGGCGCGACTTTAACACAGTCGTTTACTTTTTTTCCCCAGGCCACCGTTGTGTGTGATGTAATTCTTCTGAACTTTTTGTCAAAGAAGGATTTCTATAAGAACATGAAATTTAAATCCACACCATTGGTTAATCAGGTAAGCATTCCTCCAAATGGGTGACATCACATTGTTTTTTTTTTTTTGTTGTTGTTGTTTTTAACTCTGTTATTTTATTGCCACATTTGTGTAGAATGAGGAAAAAACCTAATGTCAAATGTTTAGGCGGATCATTCATGTTGTAGAGCTTTGTTCTACTGTAGCTAGGACTGTAGTATACTTTTATTCTATCTTTCACTGAGTAACAAGATGTTTTTTAAATGCAAAACATGGTTGCCTCTACCAGATGGTTCATATTTGATTGATCTTGCAACTAAAATATGGCATGTCCAGTACAATACCCAAATCAACATAGAACTGGTTGTAGGTTACAAAGTCACACAGTTTTTGTCAGTCTCCAATATAGTCCACATGGACCAAAGACGCAATGAAAGTTCCATCTATATGTATAATTATGAACCTATAATTTTGTAGAAAGGAAAAATGTGTCAATCTTTATACTGTACATCTTTATGCATTGATACGCGGCTGATTTGTAACCATTTAACGTTGGCTGTATATACTGTAGTAATGTCATGTCTTACTTTTTAGTCTTCTAGTGTATTTGATGGATTACAATTCCTGATTATTTCTTTTAAAATTCAAATTTTAAATCTTATTTAGAACATTTTTGTTTAGAAAATATGGCACCTAAGACTTTTGCACAGTACCGTATAAATCTTTTTATTACAGTATACAATAATAGAATGAAGAAATTCCTTGTGAACCCAAAGTGACTGCTTATACTACTTTTAATAGTCCTTATCCAGACATGTTCATACAATTTAAAATTAGTATATAATGTCGGTATATATATATATATATATATATATATATATATATATATATATATATATATATATATATATATATAAAAAATTTTTTGTATATATTATATATAAAATTTTGTATATATTATATATAAAAAACTTTATTTGTACCATAAAGCCATTGTATGATGAGACTTAGTGCCTTTTTTTCAGTGTCCACTAGATGGCACTCTGCCTACATGTACAGTACAACCAGAAAAGTTTTTTTTTTTTTCTGTTTCAGTCCTGCTCTAACACACCTTCACACATCATCAACTTATCAAGCTGATATAGGCTGGGGATGGGTGTACAATATATGTTGAAACCTACCTAAGGAACAAAAATTTAAATTTGCAACTTAATAAAGTGTCGGTACACTATCCTTATATACACCTTCAAACAAACAAACAAAAAAAACAATGAAACAAAAGTCGAACACCCCAAGGTCTCATTGACCGCCTTTAGCTGTGATCACGATCTACAGTGTGGTGTCCAGGTAATGTGTAAGAGTGATTCCTCATGCTCCCAGAACCACAAAGTCACAGTTTGAGTCCTGGAATATCCCTGTTCCGGGAAGGATGTAAAACACCATTGATAATCTGGTCATTCAGTACATTCAGCTCATCACCTGACTTTACTATTGCATGCCTGCTGAGTGAAGTAACCCTCCAGAGGCTTGTACAGTTGCCACTATGCATGATGGGAGCATCGTTTCACGCGCTTCCTGTCTCACCCACATCACTCTGGAATAGGATTGGAAAAGTACAATCTTTATCCTCACTAGCAAATCGAAGCATTTTCCTAATTAGTCTCAGTAACAAGTGCTTTTTTTTATGGCCACACAGTGGTTTAGTCGCAATGCTCTGATTTCTCCTTATAGTACATTGTGTGTTTATGGAAATGCAGCTCTACTACTATAAATTCAAATTCAAATTCAGTATGCATTTAAGTGATTTCCATTCATCATTTTTTTCTGACCACATTTCTTCCACAAAATTGAAGGTCCAGTACAGTCCTTACAGATCATAATAACAGAGCTACACAGTTCTTAACCCAATTACAGTCATTTCAAATCTCCCTAACTGTTTTCAGTACTTGGTGCAGGCCAATCATTTTGACCCTTCTGAAGTGGGTCCAATTTTTAAAATTTTTTTTTTTGCCCAGCCAGTGTATTCTGTTGCAATCATGAATAAAAATGAGGAAGATGAGTCTGAGCTACTGTAATGAGCTCAGCACAATTACAGTATGCCATCTCAGCGAACTGGCTGATTCTAAACAGTGATAAAGTGATGAGACTAAAATCCTCTAAAGTGTACGCTGATTATTTTAGGGAGAATAAAACTTTCCTGAGATGGTAATGTCCTTTTTTTCTTACCACTCCAACACCATGCTTAAGAAAACTTATTTGTAGCTCTGAACATTCATATCAGCCATATTATGTGTCTGAGTGGTTTACTTAACATATTTAATGCTCATGGGTTTTTAAGCTGTAAACTGCTTTCAAAATTGCATGAACATATTCTCTGGAACTCTCAAGCATTTTTTATTATTATAAAAAAAAAAAAATATATATATATATATATATATATATATATATATATATATATATATATATATATATATATATATATATCATTTTGACCCTTCCTATATATATTTTTTTTTTTTTTTGCCAGTAAAGTGCTGTGTTACCCGAGTTGAACGTGTGATTTTGTAGAAGAACAAGTATGATGTCGTTTTCAGGCCTGAAAGCTTCAGATATAACGGTGCTCTGGATGGGAAAAAGTATGTGGACACCTGAGAGTCACACTATTGATGTCAACCAATTTAGCACCTTAATATAGAGTTAGGTTTTCCTGATATTACAGTATCCACTCTTCCTGAAGAGCTTTTCATTAAGTTATGGCGTTTTAGCGGTGGGGATTTGTCCTCGCGCAGCCACAAGAGGGTTAGTGAGGTCAGGTACTAACGTTGAGTGAAAAGAGCTGTCTATCAGTCGGCATTTTAATTCATCCCAGAAGTGTTCAGTGGATTTAAGGTCACACGGTTTAGTGCACGAGGGCATTTTCATATTAGATGGTTTCCAACGTTGCCTTAACAGTTTGAAACAAAACCACACACTATGGAGATGATGGTCCAGTGTCCATGTATTTTATCCATATGGTGAACTATGCATCAAATTGTCATATGACAAGAAGTTTAAAGGTCTCTTCTACTGTTTCTAGAAATCAGTGTGACTTCTGTGTTAAGTGTTAACATTTTAAGTGCTTGAGAAATTGAAACACGAAGCCAAACATCCTGTTCACACACCATTTGCTTATCTCCTTTAATGGTAAAAACTCATCAGCCCCATGAACAGAAACAAAACAAAAACAAAACAAAACAAAAAAAAAAAAAGGAGCCTGCAGACTTTTACTTAAGAACAAATATGGTATTCTAGTACGCCTGTCCATAATAGAGCCACACACACACACACTCACACACACACACACACACATACTGTACATATACATTACAACAATTTGGAAACGCCTAATCTGCCTGTCTTTGGACTGTGGGAGTTAACCGGAGTACCCGGAGGAAACCCACCAAACACAGGGAGAACATGCAAACTCCACTGCACACAGAGACGGGAATCGAACCCGGACCCTGGTGGTGCAAAGCGACATTGCTAATTAGCTTAATTACAATTCAACTTTTAATAATTGTACAGTCTCTCTCTCTCTCTCTCTCTCTCTCTCTCTCTATAGAGAGAGAGAGAGAGAGAGAGTTTGGACACACCTTCTCATTCAAAGAGGTTGAATTTGGATTATGGCTGAAAAAAAAAAAAAGCAGCTGAGTAAAGAAAAACGAGTGGCCATCATTACTTTAAGAAATGAAGGTCAGTCAGTCTGAAAAATTGGGAAAACTTTGAAAGTGTCCCCAAGTGCAGTCACAAAAACCATCAAGCGCTACAAAGAAACTGGCTCACATGCGGACCGCCCCAGGAAAGGAAGACCAAGAGTCACCTCTGCTGCGGAGGATAAGTTCATCCGAGTCACCAGCCTCAGAAATCGCAGGTTAACAGCAGCTCAGATCAGAGAGCAGGTCAATGCCACACAGAGTTCTAGCAGCAGACACATCTCTAGAACAACTGTTAAGAGGAGACTGTGTGAATCAGGCCTTCATGGTAGAAGATCTGCTAGGAAACCACTGCTAAGGACAGGCAACAAGCAGAAGAGACGCGTTTGGGCTCTATATATAAAAAAAAAAAAAAAAATATATATATATATATATATATATATATATATAGATAGATAGATAGATAGATAGATAGATAGATAGATAGATAGATAGATTGATTGGCTGCTAATGTTTGCTGTGATGTCATTAGATGAGAATATGAATAACTAAGAATACTAAGAATATGATAACTGTGACCTATTAATATTTCCACCACTTGTAGGTGCCTTATTGATGCACTAATATCTAATATGTGACTCTCTACCCTGAGGGTTCTTCTGAGTGTAGGTGTTATGAGTGTTTGTCTGCGTGCGTGCATGCAGACAGAAATACTTTCTTTAGCCTCTAGGACATGTAAAACAGAAACTTCCTTAGAAACCCCCAAGCAACGGTTACCGTAGCAACAGTGCGCTGACAGAACCCATCGTTTTCTAAGAGTGACAAATTGAGAGATCAACTTATCCTGCAGAACTCAGAGCACCTCTCCTGAGGAGAGAGAGAGAGAGTGAGAGAGAGAGAGAGAGGTGATCATATGTTCCTATTTTATTTGGAAATCTTAAAATTGGTGTTCTGGGCAAAAAGAAATTCAAATGTAAATTCTTGTTAAACACCTTGCATTTAAATTGCCCAGTCCCTGTTCTGTTCAACATCACACTCTCTCAGGTCTTGGTGTTGTTCAGCACATGCTGCTTTTCAAAGTGACTGTGTGCTTGTGAAAATAAAAGCTCATTTCTGCCGCTCTGCAGGAAACAGATTCGGTGGAGATGGACCAAGAAAAGGTAAAACGCATTATACAAATCGGTTGACAACAACAACAAAAAAGAAACAAGGTAATTTCACATTTCATTATCGTCATGGACATTTTGCTTTTCCTTTTGCAAAGAATGCAACGCAAGAAAAATGAGGATGTTGACAAGAGCCCATCTGAACAGCAGAACAAAAAATATACCACACATATACTCAGCTCACGGCGCTGGACCAGCAGGAGCAGGGGGGACATCTGCCTGAGAGAATCGCCAATGAACCCTACCATCACAACTCACACACACACACATATATATACACACACACATATATATATATATATATATATATATATATATATATATATATATATATATATAAAATACAATACACACACACAAATATATTTCTGTATCAAAGACTTTTTCAGACACAACTTTTTATACTCTACACAATCCTCAGCCCTTTTCTGTCAGCAAGTTTTTTTTAAATAGACAGTACCGTGCAAAAGTCTTGATCCCCCTTAATCTTTTCATATTTTGCTTACAAAGAGCCAGGCTTTCCTGTATTTTTAATATCGTTTCGAGCAATACTTGGCCAGACTTCCTGAAGGACTTTTCAGGCTCTCATTTTCAATCCAGTCCCTGTACCTGATCCGTTTCACCGGAATGTGTTTTGTTTGTTAAGCCACACAGTGAACTATGAATGATTCATGCATAAAACGCGAGTACACCCCTCACATTTCAGCAATCACTTTATTATATGTTCTCAAGAGACATGAAAACTGGATATATTTTCGAGTATAGCAGTACAGATTTACTGTCATGCAGAACTCAACATGCAGACTTTATTGAAAATGAGTGCACCTCCACAAGTGAACATGTCAACACTGTCCCCAAAGTGTCAATATTTTGTGTGAGCACCATCAGCTTTAATCCTTCTGGGCATGGAATTCCCCAGAGCTGCACATGTTGTTACTGGGATCCTCTTCCACTCCTCCATGATATCACGGAGCTTCTGGATGTTAGACACATGGAGCTTCCGCTTGACGATGCCTGACAGGTGCTCGTCCACTGACGTGATGAACAGGAAATGTGACTTTGCATGGTTAAAGATGTCAAGCTGTTTTGACAATAATGGCTGTATGTTGAGTTACTTTACTGTTATACTGATATAAGCTGCACAATGCCACATACAGTGGAATCTTGGATTACGAGCATAATTTGTTCCGGAAGCGGGCTTGTATTCCAAAACACTCGTAAACCTTCCCATAAGAAATAATGAAAACTCAAATAATTCGCTCCACAGCCCAAAAAAATAAATACAGAAAAATAATTAATACAATATATAAAGTAAAAATAAAACAAATTAACCTACACTTTACCTTTAAAAAAAGTTCAAATAAATCCCAACAGGTAAGTGTTTCCGTGTGTGTGTGTGTGTGTGTGTGTGTGTGTGGAATTAGCCCCTTCCCTCGCCTTGTCTTACACAGTAACACTCCTCCCTCCCCCCACCTCGATTTTTAAGTTTCACAAAAACACACACACAACGGAAACACTGTTTTAACGGGGAAAAAAAGAAATCTCTCTAATGACACTCGCGTGAGTGCAGACTAACAGAATCACTGCTGTAAAGTAAAAAAAAGCAAATGAACCAGCACCTTACCTTTGAAAAGAATTGTGACAGAGCAGAGTTTCTGTGTAGAGCAAAGTGTGTGTGTCTGTGTGAAGCCAGGGAGGGGGGGTGTAAAGGCAAGAGAGTGTGTGTGTGTGTGTGTCGGTGTGTGTGTCAGTGTCAAAAAACTTGGCACTCGTAAACCAAGACATGCTCGTTTTTCAAGTGAAAATTTAGTAAAAATCTTTGCTCGTCTTGCGGAACACTCGTAAACCGAGTTACTCGCAATCCGAGGTTCCACTGTATATCCAATTTTCATTTCTATAGTATTGTCCTTTAAGAGGATGTTTGCTGATTTTTGAGGGGTGTACTTACTTTTGTGAGTGGGTGTACAGTAACTCACTGTAAAACATGATGATGACAGATGATCCTGCTGGTGATTAGTACTGTACACTGGTGATGAGGAATGCGGAGTCTTTAGGCACTTCACAGTAAAAACAAATAGTCTTTATTAATTTCTTTCACTAATTTAAGTCCATTTAATATAAAGAAATGACGAGTGGTTCATGAGAAGACTTTTGCACAGAACTCTAATTTAGCTAACCACACACGATGAACAAACATATTCACACACGTTTATGAGCACTTTTACGCTGATCACAGTGAATCCACGGCCTGTCCTGGTAACACAGTATCAAACCTCATCAAATCCTATAAAAACTTCAGTGTTCAATGTACAATACATTTCACTTACAGTACAGTAGATAATCAGACAAGTGTATATAAAGCACAAACCCTACGGCGCATATCAACCCGGGAAGAACACGGTCTAAAACAGCCGAGTGGGACTAGAGTGTCAGCACACCAAACAATCGTTATTTTATTATATGTAATATGAGACACTTGTTTTTACTAAAATTTTCATTTTTATTAAGTGTTGTGGGATTACGCAGTGGAATGTCCTTAAGACAAGTTAATTTCTATGATTATGTTCCTTATACCAGTCACATTTTTTTTAAATTAAATAAAAAAAATACAGCTTTAAATTTTACTGATTTAAAACTTACAATGACACATAATGAAACTCCTTACAAAAATTCAAAATATACATTTTATAATAAAAAAAATTCCCCATTTTAACTCTTGCATGTTTTCAAATCTGTTAACGTTCTTAGTAATACCGTTAGTGGGAAAAAAAAAAAAAAAATAATTTCAGAAATAATAACATTAAAACAAGTTTGTTTAATTATAACCCAGCTTAGTACTGCGCCTAATAATAAAGGAAATTGATCAAACTCCAGAATTCAACAGCACTGTGATTAATGTAATTATTGCCATGCAAATATTCAGTACAACAGTATGTTATACAAGTGTGATATATCTATATATCTATATAGATATGAATTTATACTATTATTTACATTATATATGTAAGTTTTTCCAAATAGGAAATTCATAGAGTAAGGCAAACCTGTGTCCAATCCTATTTAAAAGTGCTGTTGATTTTTGAAAATTTCCTCTTGTATATTCACTGATGACGTCACAAACTTGACAGTACTGTTACCGATTTATACTTAATACTATAATCTCTCTTAAAAAGGCTGCTTTCCAATAAAAATAATAGACCAGATCTAACTGCTGTATAATACTACAATAAATGTGACATTACTGTAACTCCCTCGCGATCTACTGTACAGTTTACTGAATCCTGACTTGCGGGCCAGAACGGATAGAGATTCAAACGGCTGCCATGTTATAACAGATTGAACCCGTATGCCATCACGTTCACGTGACAAACTGAGCTTAGCGGTACTTTACAGTACGGGTCGTGTAAAATCATTATTGACCTAGCTAAGAATTTAAAGTCATCATTAGGCGTTAGTGCATGTGTGCTGTCGCTTGCAGTTTTACTGTTATGTGCCTGTTAGCTTTATTATCATAATGTACGTCTAAAATCATGATTTCAATACACAAGATTTCATGAGGTAGGGCCTTTAATAATTTGAGATATGTGTATACAGTAATAATATAGGTCATGCTCAGCAGCAGGTGCTTGTCTCCTAATATTTAGCCACCAGAAATAACACTGAGTATCGCATATGCTCTATTACTGTATAATTCTCATATCGTTATATCAGTCTCAAAAGCATTACGATTTCCTTAGTACTTAGTGTTCAAAAAAGGTAATTACAGTACAACAAGCACTACGACACAAATCACACTGTGCCATCCATGCTTGATCTTTAAACATTTGCTAGAGTGAAGGACGGCCAGCGAGCAGGACAGTTCATGACGATACGTCTTTTGTGTTTAACTCACATGCTGAATATGTGCACCTGCTGTATCGAACACAGTTAATACAGTTTTTTCCTGTGATTTGGTTGGATGTGATTAGCAATTAGGTTTGTAGCACTGCAACCTAGCTAGCTACAAGGTTGGCCGCGACCATTGATCGGCCAATCAGGCTCAGATATAAATGATTCTGTACCGAGCGCAGAAGCCTAATCATTATCAAAAATCTTGTGCGTTAAAAGTGTCCGATCTGCCTCGTCTCCGAACTGTGTGAGTGAATCAGATCACACTCGCTCACGCCGGTCTCAAAATGCTGTGAGCGTTTTTTTTTTTTATATATATTTTGGAGGCGTTTGAGGAAGTAATCCTGCGGGTGGTGCTCTCGGAACTATTTCAACATTTCATTCCCATGGTAGGAGGAAATCATTTGCTAAGTTTGTTTAGAACGACAGAGATACGTGCTGCTGCGGTTAAATGTTCAACTCTTGTATTTGAAGTTCGCTTGTATTGTTCAAATTGTTTAATTTTAAGTGAGAAAACTAATAATATAAAGACTGGACTACATTTAATTAATCTTTAAAAGGAAGTAAAAAATTTTTTTTATCCAATTGGGATATTTATTGTTGCGATATTTTTACTTTTGAATCAGAAAATATCATGATGATAAAGTATCAGGAGGTCATTGGTGATTCCCATCCCTGAAACACGGACAAGCAATTTTTTTTCCAATGAGGCGGTGTTACAGTATGAAATATTGCAAATACCTAGCTTGATCAACTAAGCGAGCAAGATGGTCTGCCCTGTTGTAGGTCATTTTTCTTCTGTAATGGCGTGCTGACTTTCTGTTCCCTCACTGTACATTGATGTATATACAGTACATTCATGTCTTCATGTCAAATCTCAACAAACCTTTACAGGGTAACACGACATATTCACGTGATAACCTCTTTTTTTGTTTGATGCTGTGTTTTCATATTGCCCCATTAAAATCTCTAAGACTAATTAAGATAATGCACATGCTGTAAGTGATTATATGTGGCTGGACCGTATGTTATGTTTCCATAATTTAAATAAAACAAAAGAATGTGAATTAATGTTGACACAAATAAACTTTAGATGTTCTATGTGTCCGGTGAAATGACTTAATAAATATATACTTTTGATATAGTTTGATTACTGAGCCTCTTTGTCATTATTTATTTCTTTTTCAAAATCATTTTTCTTTTCTTTTCTTTTTTTGCACAAAATTTACACATCAATGATTTGTGTAACCTTCACAAAAACATACTCGAAAAAAAATAATAATAATAATTTGCATTGGTTTTAAGCTCTTTATTGTCCTCGAATTTGTCTAAATATACAAAAAGCATGCAAAAAATAGCCTCTTTATGTATTTTGGTACATATGTACATGGTAACAAGTTGCATTGAGTAGGTTTTTTTTTTTTTTTGTGCCATGCTTTTTTTTGTTTGTTTTGTTGTTGTAACAATTATAATAAGTACATTCAGGTTAATGCACAGGAATACAGACATCTGTGTAACGACATCCGGCAACGACAGTCACTCGAGCAAAGAGAAATTCGACAATTCTATATATATAGATTCATAGATATATGAGAAACTGCACTTTATTTAGAAATCGATCGATTAGAAACTGCGTCTTTCACACACTGAAGGATAGAAAGATATCTACAACCATAAATGCTTTGGATCCAGAAGACCTTCATTCTGCATTCCAGTACTGTTTTCACCACACCTTAGTCCACTTATAGCATAAGTGGTCTTTAATAGGAAAAAGAAAAACATAGCCCTTGTTAGAAAGTACAATGAAAAACATCTTAAAAGACAGAAAAAAAAACAGTGCTACAATAACCAGGTACATTGCACACATTGACATTGGAACAACACTGGTTACAAGCCAGAGTGTCTTGCGTTTGGTGCAACACTGGATTAAAGGTTAAGGCCGCTCCTTGACACTACTGGTAAAAGATTGGATTTGCCAAAACTGGGCCAATAATATCTATGATTGGGCGCTACCTTCCCAGGGTTGCCATTAGAAGTTCTGCATGACCAATCTAGGTTCAGGTTTTGCCCAATGTAGTGATATAAGAAATCTCAATATCTCATGCATCGTCTATAATGCTCTATTCTCTATACAGGGTGGTGGGGGGCCCAGAGCAGACACCCTAACCTAGATGGGGTTCCATTTGGGAACGCCTATTAACCGAATCTGCATATTTTTGCACTGTGTGTGTGTGTTTGTTGGTGGTGGGGGGAGGAGGGGAGCCCAAAACACACGCGAGGCTTCATAATCCTCTTTTCCGACACCGTCTGAGGAATCCAGGATTAAAAAGAGTCTCAACCTTAAAAGCTAATCGCAAGACCAATCACAGCAGATGGAATTGTAGTTGATAAGGATGCAGATTCAGGAATATCAAGACCAACGACATACAAAGATATATTTCAGTCACATCAATTCAAGTTGGAGTCCTGATGGGACTTTCATTACTAATTAAACTTCTCACCAAGCAGCACTAAAGTAACAGCCGACTACAGTATACTGTATGTGCGACTAAGCCTGATTAAACCCGATGTACAGTAATTGGTTAGCTACACAAAACTCTACATCATTCAAATTTGCCTGGGCCTGAGTAGAACTCGTCTAAATGAGGAATACTTTGAATTTATAGTTTTGCTTCATACTGTACAACCAGCACAATGACTACGGTTTTAGCAAAGCCATAAGGACCACCGCAAATGCATGCGTGCTTTTATACTCTTACGCCTTCAGTCGCTTGACTCTCAGCTACGTCACTAATTTGAGGGATGATGAGGCTTAGTGTGCCAGCTGGGATTCGTCCCCTTCACCTTTAAACCTAATATATTTTACTTCATCTTTTACCTTTAGTTATTATTACAGTAGTGGAATAACTTTTTGACCATATATAAGTATTATAATTAAAGCAAAAGGTTTTTTTCTTTTTAATACATAAGGATAAGGACACGCCCAAACAGTACTGGAATGCAAGCATAGTCTGGTTAACATAAAAAGTGACCAGGTGCAAATAAATCATATCAGATTAGTAAAAAAAAAATAATAATAATAATAATTAATTGCCACTTCCTCCATTTAAACAGTTTAAAGAAACTCAAAATCATTGTAGTGTTTCCCGGTGTAAAGTCTAGAGCCTCCATGCACTGCACACACACACATTTTTTTCACCTCTGAACAAATAAGCTAAGAGTGTACAGTTCATGGTGTCACAACCACTTGGACGTGTGCGTGTGTGTGTGTGATATGTGACTGAGCCACTGCACAAATAAATCCTACAGTCTAGCAAAAAAAATAATAAATCACTGCGCACTATAAAGCGTCTATACACTGTAAGTACATTAACATTAGAGCAGGACACACGTTAGTTCGTCACAGAATGTGTTAAAGGGGTTTTTATTATAATCCTTGAGTCGTACCACGTTTAATAAGATACTTGAGTCATAACGATATACTGCACCTGATATAAGTGCGTTTGTAATGAGTTCTAAAGGTTATACTGAGGACATGGACATGCCACATGTCGGGTACACAACATAGAGTACAAACGACACACAAGTGCATAGTCAACGGGAAAGAATGGACACGTGCATTACGGCAATGAAACCCACATGCTGCGTTGGATAATAGGTTAGTCTGAGCACTGTACACTTGCGCATCCGAAAACCACTGGTGTGTGCCTTATTTTTTTCTACACACGCGCATTTCTACACACCCTTTACGTTCCCATACAGTAGGTGTTCAATTCACCTCCAAACACAAGACATGACCAAAAGGTCCATTTACAGTACACACATACATAAAACATCTGTTCATGCCAGTTAATCCAAAAGGTGTGTGTGTGTGTATGTGTGTGTGTGAGAGAGAGAGAGCAAGAGAGAGAGAGAAAGAGAGAGAGAGTAGGAGTCACGATAATGGGCATCGATGAGAAAACACCATCTGTTAGGGAACATGAGAGTCAATACGTCATTCAGAGAGCCAGGGTAACGTGCAAACTCACACCCCTGCGTCAAACAATCCAGTGGGCCGAATACAAAACATCGCAACGTTACAAATTCAAGCAGCTGTTCATCTAAGAGCAATGGAGACCCTTATAAATCAGAGGGAGTAATCAAGATGTAATTAAATGTCCAGGTTTTTCATCGACATCTAACATCCTGCACCTGGAGTCCAGAAACAGGAAGTCAGGAAGTGATGTGCAGTACTTTTTACATTGTACTGTACTGTACCTTCATTATTATACACACTACAGTATAATAAGCCTTAAAGATTGCCTATTTAGACACTTTTATTCACCCGGCAGATAATTTTATCATCAAAGGACCATATTGTCTTGGATAGCTCTTTCCTGGATTAATGTTCAGTAAAACATTTTTTTTTTAAAAAGAAGAAGAAAAAAAAAAAAGGGATGTGCTGGATCAAGGTGCCAAATAATGAGACTGGAATTCATACTGGTAAACCACATTTGCAGTGATTAGTGAGATATTTACTGTAGGGCTAGGGTTCGAAACGCTGCAATATATTGGCATGACGCTGGAATATCACACATCTGTTTCAATGCTTGCTATTTTTTCACTCTATTAATAAAAAAATAAATAAAAAAAAAGCAATTTCTTTTCACATTTTCATTCTGATATATATTACATTCAACCCGTCTTTGAATAAGAGTAACCATCCAGACCCTTTAACATACGGTAGTTCAGTGCTTAAGGTGTTGCTCTATGGTACAGAAGGTCCCAGGTTCAAAACCCAGCAGCACCAAGTTGAGCAAGGCCCTTAATCGTTGATTGCTCAGATGTGTAATGAGGCGTCACTCTGGATAAGGATGTTCACCGAATCCATAATGTTAAAGTGAAACTGAAACGTTTGAGAATTAAGCAGAGAGACATTGCTACTATAGCACAGCAACAGCTGGAATTAATAGGAGAAAAAAATCTCATTGTCAGGTTTTGTTATCATCACCCATCAACAAAATAGAGTGTTTATTTGTTTCGCTCATTTAAAAAAATTCCAGAAGACAAAGTCGAATCAGCTAGCTTGCAATTTACTGTGATAACGGCCTTGTCGATGGGATCAGCGTTAAGGCTAAAGCTTTGGAGGCTGTTCTGTTTGAGCTGATGGGGATAAGAGAAAGTCAGACTAATTGCTTGAGGACTAAATCACTGCTGCATTAGGTAGGAATGAGATCTAACTGGCAGCTCTATCAGTATCTATCAGCAGCTCTATCTATTATCGGAAATGTACGGGAAATAAAGGTTAACCTCCTCAATTATGCTGGCGGAAAAAGTAAACTCGGAAAGCCATTGCAAAATAAATCATCACGTTAATATTAAAGCTGTTTAAGGTGCATAAGTAAAAACTCTACTCTAAATAAGTTAACATACAGTATGGCTTCATATTACTCTGATGCACGTCATATTCCAGGCGTCGCCATCATCACCGTGGAGATGTTCCCCGGCTTTTGAAAGCTTGACATACACCCCCCAGTGTGCCACATAATATTTACTGGGATTAATAGACTGCTTTTAATTATGCAGAAATCTAACAGTTTACAATCAAACAAATCATGTTGAGAAAACATGCGCGCTGTTTAATGAGCAGTTACTCTGATTGGCACCAGCGAGAGTCATCACTGCAATATTCATTCGATCAGAAATGGAATTATTGCTTCTTAATTGCATGGAATCCTTTTGAAACGCCGGCCAATTAAAAAACGTTTGATAATCAGCAGCCTGCAGTTCCTGTTAAACCAATTTCATCTTCCTGGCCGAGAGCGAATGCTGTTCGAACGTTCTGTAATGCAGGACAAAGTGGAGGTTGTTAACGCTGAGTAAAAAAAACAACAACAACAAAAAAAAAAACGGCCCTTCATCGCATTCAGATTGCACAACCCTGAGTGAGAGAGATGCTCCAGCTTTCTTTCCGCACTAACACACACACACACACACACACACACACACCCGGGTGACATGTGATCGTGTTAATGTATGTATGCGATCGCGACAGGGAAGCTGTCAGACGTTTCTCGTCAGCATCTCTTGCTGACAAATAAACCGCTTCGAGTTGCGAGACTCGGAAAATGATGACAAATTCCGGCTGTGTAGGGTGACAACAGCACATGATACGGTTTCTGTGTTACCACAGTCTAAATGGAGGATCTGTAACATTCACTATCATACTGTACGATGTGCTAGTGATTTGTAGCTCTTAGCGTGCGTGCGTGCCGCGCATTTCAAATGAGGAGCCCTCCAACATTTGCATGTTAGCCCTATTCTTAAATGTGAGCTTTTCTGTGTGCAGGTGGGTGTGTCCAAAACTGGCCATGTGTACAATAAATATTACAGTATGCAAAGCATAACAAGGCAAGACAACATTGAAATTACATTCCATACAGTATGTACAAAACGCTGCTCGTCCCTTCTTTCACTTTTCCAGCGACATGCTCGAGCCATGATCCTTTAAATGAGTTCTCAGTTCTCTGGCTGTCCATCCAATGCATTAATGTTCTGTCCGTCGTTCTATCATATGTCGTAACTCAAAAAAAAAAAAAGAAAGAAAAAAAAAAAAGAAAAGTTGCTTTGAAGTTACTGAAGATTTCAAGCTGGAGTCACAAAAGATGAATACTGAGAGCATGACGGTGGGGGGAAAAAAGGGCAAAAAGTCTCCAAAGTCTATGTTCTAAGCTTAAATATAAAATGAGACAGGAACTTCTTAAACGTTCTTACAAATCTTATACTTCTGTCCATATAAGAAGTTTTTCCTCTTTACAGCATTGCGGTGGTAGGGAAGTAGCATTGCACAGTGGGTGTGGCACGAGGAGGAGGAGCAGTATCCAGAAGAAAAGGTATCGTCACAATGAAAGGTATCTCTGGCCAAACCGATCGCGTCGAAAAGCTTAGAAATAAGACACTTCATTCAGGAATATATATATATATATAAATGTATATGTATGGTTGAATGATTCGCAAATTTAGCTTCCATGATGTGTCTGCTGATGTTGATTTAGGTCTGTCTAGACAATGGGAATGAGTAAAGGGTGGAGCTTATGTCTGATTATGTGCATACACTTATGAGTGATCATCAGAAGAGGGCGGTTCATCTTCGTGCAGGTCCTCGAGCTCGACGTCTCGTCCGGCTTCTCCACTGCTACCTTTTCTAAAAAAGAAAAAAGAAAAAAAAAGACAAAAAACACAGACTGTGATAATACAGTAAGCTTTAAATAAAATCCTACAGTTTTAAGCAATCTTATGGCATTTTCACACTCGAGTTCACAATCATGAATCATGAATCATGCACTAGATATAATTTTTATTATTAGGATTATTTATTTTCATTTTTGATGAATGGAATGGAATCGTGCAGGATTCCCTACAAACAGGGAGCCGTTGTGATATATAAAGCTTTATCAAAAGAAACCATGCTTTTGTGCCATAACATGCATCGATTTATATATCAAATGTTTTTTCTACTCCACTGACCACAACAAGTGGCCCTGGATCCTGAAAAACAAAACTCGGGTGTGAAAATGACCACAAAGTAAAAAAAAAAAAAGTTTAAAAAGGGTCTAGTTAGGCACCTTTACCACCTTTCTGTATAAATGAAATATTGGACAATGAAGAGATGACCTCATGAGCACAATCAAACATCACTCTGCGCCAGACGTCAACATTCACAATCAGACACAACATAATCTCTGAGGGAAAGATGAAAAGTGCACCACACATGTGCTATAGTTTGAGTTCTCACACCTGACAGCAATGAACACACAGCTAAACTGGGGAACGAACGTCACACGGTGGACAGGATGAGCATCAAAAGCATCACAAGCCACAGCTAACATCAAACCTTTACCTTAAAGAAGGGTGGAGTTTAAGAGAGGGACGGAATGGCCAAGAGTCCCTGCAGTGAAGAAAGACAGAGTGAGGTAAAGAGGGTTAAAGGTCACAGAGTCTCAGATGTGGGAAGGGGGGGGGGGGGCAAATAGGATGACAGGACATGAACGTTTCCCTTGAAGTAAAAGAGTTTAGCTTTACTATGGCATTTTCTGTCAAAAGAGATTGGTTGATAAAGCATTCACATGAACAGCTTCAATTTCTGTCTCCAATGTGTTTCTATATGATAGGCTGACATCTGTAATATCTTTTTTGTCTTTCAGGTTAGCATGAAGTGCAAATAATACATGTTTGTTTCAGTTGTTTTGAAAAAAGAGAGAGAAAGAAAGATTAGGTACAGAAACGCCTGACATTTTTCACATCACGTGAACGGAGCCCTTTCCCCAACACAAATCCAGACCATTTTAAAGGTCCCATATATTACGATTTCTTTAACAAGTTAACACAGCTGGCGGCACGGTGGTGTAGTGGTTAGCACTGTCATCTTGCACCTCCAGGGTCCAGGTTTTCTTCCCGGCCAGGTTCAGTTCCCGTCTCCGTGTGCATGGAGTGTGCATGTTCTCCCCGGGCTTGGGTTTCCTCAGGGTACTCCGGTTTCCTCCCAGTCCAAAGACATGTAGGTTAGGTTAATTGGCGTTCCCAAATTGCCCGTAGTGTGTGAATGAGTGAGTGTATGTGTGTGTGTGTGTGTCTGTGCCCTGTGATGGATTGGCACCCTGTTCAGGGTGTACCCTGCCATGTGCATCTCTTGGGATAGGCTACAGGCCCCCCGTGACCCTGAATAAGGATTAAGCGGTAGCGATGATGAGAGTGAGTGATTTAACACAGATCTCAGAACTCCCCAAAGTGTGTGTTAATGCCCCAGCTTAAACACTTTTCAGATAATACAAAACACTTTTTATACCTTAAACTGCGTTTATTTCACTCCTCCTCCATATGTGCTGTTTCAGTGTTTTTGTTAATGAGCTACTGCTGAGCCACTCCAGTCAAACAGCAGAGCTGAGCAACACGCAAAGGCAGCAATAACAAACTTCGTATATCAGGTCAGAATTGGGATAATTGGATTGTTTAAGCATTGACTCATAGGAAACTTGGGGGGGAAAAAATTGCTACCAGTGCAGTGACCCTCCATGCTGAAACTGTATTTCAAATCTATATATTTTAAGTAAACTTGCATAAACTATTTAAAAACTTTAAAGACAATCTATTTAACCTGTAAGGGACAGAAAGTGGATGTTAGGGTTTTAAACCAGTTTTAAGCTCAACAGCAACTACTATGTAGTGTATAGTTTGACATCAGAAATCAACGCCACGCTAAACATCCCTTTTACTTTATTAATGCAAATATGAAAGTGACCATATAGTAGACATGATTGTGGTAAAGGTTAATGAGAGCAACAGAGCAAGAGTAGGAGTAATGTTCAGGATGAACTATTAATCAGATGCAAATCCGGTGCATGGAAAGAAATTTAATTGGACAACAGTGTCAGGAAGGCATGCACTACAAACGGATTCTCCACCAGGGAGAGCTGTTGCTTCTTGCCTCTTCAGCTGCAAACAAAAATGTTTGAAAATGTTATTACATCCTTGAGAAAATCCACTAATATGCAGAGAACTGGATCATAAACTCTCTGTTGCTACAAGGCCATTTTTTTTCCCTTTTCACAAATGAGTTGCTATTACAACATATTTTTAGCAGTAATGAGAAAAAAAAAGTAACCGGCAAATTAGATTACTTAATATGTGAAGCTTTACGTGAGGTGCCTTGGATCACTTTGGATCTGGCTGGATTACTCGGTCTAACAAGTTCTGTAAGTTCAGCTTAACAAAAAGTTACTTACTGGTTCACATACATTACAAATAATTCAAAGTTGTATTGGAAATACTCATGGATTAGTCTAATCAGAACAATACAGATAGCGAGATTTCGGTTTAGATTGTTACGTAAACACTTCCGTTGAATGTATAGTAAGTAGCAGTTCTGGCGGAAATGTGGCAAAGTTAGCTAATTGGATAGACATTGGAGGTCCACACGTTTTGTTTTTACCTATATTTAAATAACGTGAGATACCACAGAGATCAGACATTCTTTTTCATTCACCTAAAGCTACTGTAATATAAAGAAAACTCACTTTCATGTGCTATGAAAAAGTTTTGTTCCCCCTCAACAATTAAAAGTCTACCTTGGCTGGGCTAATATTGCACAGTTAATTAGCTACGTCATACTGGTATAATTAATATGATATGAATAATATACATATAACGTACACATTGGATTCCAAAGATAAATCACAATATTAACATATACAGTACAGACCAAAAGTTTGGACACAGCTTCTCATTCAAAGAGTTTGAATTTGTATTATGGCAAGAAAAAAGCAGCTAAGTAAAGAAAAACGAGTGTCCATCATTACTTTAAGAAATTAAGGTCAGTCAGTCCACTTTGAAAGTGTCCCCAAGTGCAGTCACAAAAACCATCAAGCGCTACAAAGAAACTGGCTCACATGCGGACCGCCCCAAGAAAGGAAGACCAAGAGTCACCTCTGCTGCGGAGGATAAGTTCATCCGAGTCACCAGCCTCAGAAATCGCAGGTTAACAGCAGCTCAGATCAGAGAGCAGGTCAATGCCACACAGAGTTCTAGCAGCAGACACATCTCTAGAACAACTGTTAAGAGGAGACTGTGTGAATCAGGCCTTCATGGTAGAATATCTGCTAGGAAACCACTGCTAAGGACAGGCAACAAGCAGAGACGCGTTTGGGCTAAAGAACACAAAGAAAACTCTTTGAATGAGAAGGTGTGTCCAAACTTTTGGTCTGTACTGTATTTGTGTAATAAAACACAACAGCTGTATTGTCAGGTTCAGACAGGTATCTTAAAGGGATATGGTAAAATCCTTCCAACAAAGCACTACAGTACATACCGCATACACATGTTTAGTAGAGTTCAATTAAATTCAGTTCAACTTTATTTACATAGTGATATCATAATGATCAGATTGTCCCTGATAAACAAGTTGAGAGCGACGATGGAAAGCACTCCCTGAGATGGCAGTAGGAAAAAACCTTGAGAGGAACCAGACTCAACAGGGAACCCATCCTCATTTGGGTGATAACAGATAGCAGGAATTGGTCTGCAGTCATACTGTGTGTTAGGTGGCTGGAATTTCAGTATAACAGGAGATGTGTTTCATTTAACATGAAGTCCACTTTTGTTATCGGAGGCTCCGGTGTTTGTAGGAATTTCAGTCCTGAACTATTGAGCGACTGCAGGCACAAGTCATTTAGAGGAAAGAACATAAAGCCTCATGCTTACTACGCCTTTATACAGGAGAAGGCTGAGGGCAGTTGTTGAATTAAACAACAAAGGATGAATGATAAGGGAATGACTTTCCACTGCTGTTTTTAGAAACAATACTCCTTTTATTCCTCACGGTGTGTCGTATTTATTGTTCCAAAACTGGAGTAAGACAGTAATCGCTAACTCCAGTTACTCATCACAGTCACAGAAGTACAGCAATAACAAATAACCAACAATTCTTCCATCAGAAATATTTAATGCCACTAAAACATAAGTAATGCATTGTGCACATTTTATACAGACAGATTAATTTCTTTAAATCATTAAAAAAAGAAAAGGTTACGCTTAAATGATTTTTGATTGGTTTCAGTATCATCCTGAGTTATGCGTAAACAGGTTTATAGTTCAGTACGGTGTAAACATGGTGGAATGCTACTGTAGTTTATGGTAATCACACATGCTGTATGTATACGATAAGGTTTAGATTGAAAAAAATGCTGAAAAACGTAATCCTAACCAAACTTTTTGTTTCCCCCTTACATTTTGTAGCAGCACTACTCAAGAGTGTTATGTATCTTAGTGTGTCAGTGAGTACCATGCTCATGCTCGGGAGGTTATACAGCAAACTGCTAAACCATAAAAGTCCCTAAAAAATAACCATACACCCTGAATGATATGACAATCCATCACAGAGCATCTCTCTCCTCTCCATTTCTCTCTTACTCACACATACACTAATCATTCACAATCTTTCTGCAGTTTACAATCTCCATTCCACCTAAGGCTCGTTTTTAGACAGCAGGAAGAAAGAAACTGACACCTGGGAAAAATATAAAGACAATAAGCTGAGAATAAAACCCTATAAAGCTGCAACACTACCTGCTGTGCTGCCCACGTTAATCGAAAATATCCTGACAGTTACAGGTAATATATCATAAAGTGTCGGTAAGAGAAAGGTACAGAGCAGCAATAAGGCTGTGCAGGTTGACAGACAGGAGAGGAGAATCCCACCATGTGGCGTCTACCTGCTGTCCTTGGGTAAAATGTTCTGATGAGCTGCATGCAGCAGAGAGGGAGTAGAGTTTACTGCTAACTGTCAATCTGCTGCAGAGAGACAAGGGAGCGAAGGGGGGAAGGAGAGAACGAGGAAACGAGAGAGGCAGGAAAAGCACAAGCATGTTGTTCAGACTGTAAATACTAAACCATGAGCAAATGTACTAGGATGCAGGATGCGAAGAATATGAATATCTGCTATACAGCAAATAGGCTGAAGAAACCTGGGTGATGTACTGTATTATGTAGTTCTGACTGAGCTATCTGATTGGACTAGAGGCATTCCATAAGTGATAATAGCACTGGGATGTTTAACTATATGTATCACTCCCAGGTGTCCTACAATCGTTAATTATGCCACCATGGGTAAACTGTCTGCAGTACTGAGGAGAGAAGAGCTGTCTGATAACATGATGTCATCATAAACAACACTTTGCCGCCTAATCACTGCTTCTAAAGATGTGTTCACACTTGACATGTTTGGTCTAATTAAAACGAATGCTGGTCCGGTTCACTTGAACAAATGTAAACGCTGCCATCCAAACCTTGGTGCGCATTAAGCAAGGGAACCGTGACCACTTCAAAATATTATTTTTTTTTTTTTTACATTATCTATAATGAAGACCGTACCTGAGATCTTTCACTGGTTGACTCTGTATCTGTGAGATCCGATGTAGAGCAGACAGCATTTGCACGGACAGGGAGTGAAAAAAGGCCTAGCTATATCATGTGCGTTAACCAGCAGTTAAACAAGCACTGGATGAGTTTTGAAAGCTGCCAAGCCTAAAAATGTTATTAATAAATTTAACACTGCCAAACAACATGTTACATTTAATGACAATCTGAGGACATTCACTATAGACACCAATGCATGAACGAATGTGATAGCACAGCAGGGCTACATTCAATAACCAGACAGTTTGCAGAACGTTCATGAATGGGAGGCAGTTGTCTTTTTGTGCGTTCTCATTATTGAACGCAGCCCTGCTGTACTATCGCATGTAGTACAAACTACAGTACATCTTTCCCAATTATCTCTGAACCGCCTGTGTAGTTCTGTTCACTGCTAACTCAAGCACACTAGCATTCCATCTAACGTTATTTGGGACTCAACCCTAGAAACCAGAAGCTAGCTGCCATTCTAAAGCGGAATAGGTGGAAATATATAACAGTATAGTAGTAGTTTCTAGACTCATGTCCACCACTTCAATGGTTTATTCTCCTCACCTTTTGGCTTAACAGTACCAGTGAAAATTTTTAAATACTTTTGCCCCTGTTAATTACACTACCTGTTAGTCGCTAATTGTCGGGCGCCAGCACTGCCAGTCACGGTTAGTTAGTCATATGTGTTGGTTAAATCACCAAACTAATTACAATATGTTTATAATAAATAGCATTTGTAGAACGGATGTTTAAACCAATATAACACTCGAGCTCGAGCATGGCTGTGATAAGGCCATAGATAACGAACAGGACAGCACTTCCTCTTTTATATTGCTTAAATATTCCACAATATATTAGTCAATTCACTTTTTTTATTATCAATAAAATTTATTGTGAATAAAATATTGTGATGAAAGCAGCAACTGCAGCTATGCAATGACTCATGGCTAGTAGCTAGTTTCCCCATCTACAGTATGCTAACACACTAATGCTAATCATCAAGGATTAGCAACACTGATAGTTTTGTTTATTTGTGTGACAGATGTGGTCTAGATATATTAAATAAACCTAAACCTTAAAATAAATCTTTTCCCTCAGATTTTCTGTAGTTCTTTGACAGCTTAAACTCCAGGACTAAGAAAAAGAAGATTTAGTTATGCTAGCTGTGCCATTTACAATGTTGATTCAAAATGAATGTCAAACCTGCCTCCCTTTTCAGCTGTCTCAGTGGATTATTCTGAGCTTAAAAACAGTTACCTCTGTGAATGGGGGAAAAAAGTCTGCACAGAACTTTAGCAGTCTGAGGTAAATATGAAAGTACCTCATCCACAATTGAATTCTACTGCATACCAGTAAAAGTGTTGTATACTGTAGGTAATATACTAGAGCTAGGTACTGTACTGTATATACTAGTACTGTACAGGGTTGGCCATTGGCCAGGGTTGGCCAGATCAGGTCTCCCCGATCTGACCCCCGTAGACTTTTATCTTTGGGGTCATCTGAAGGCAATTGTCTATGGTGTGAAGATACGAGATGTGCAGCACCTGAAACTACGGATACTGGAAGCCTGTGCTGGCATTTCTCCTGCGGTGTTGCTATCAGTGTGTGAAGAGTGGGAGAAGAGGGTTGCATTGACAATCCATCACAATGGGCAGCACATTGAACACATTTTGTAAGTGGTCAGAAACTTGTAAATAACTCATGAAAGAATAAAGTTACGTTAAAACCAAGCACACAATTTCTTTTTTGTTGTGAAATTCCCAACAAGTTTGATGTGTCACATGACCCTCTTCCTATCGAAAAAACAAAAGTTGGATCCAAGATGGCCGACTTCCAAATGGCCACCATGGTCACCACCCATCTTGAAAAGTTTGCCCCCTCACATATACTAATGTGCCACAAACAGGACGTTAATATCACCAACCTTTCCCATTTTATTAAGGTGTATCCATATAAATGGCCCACCCTGTATATAATCCATCCATCCATCTGGGAACCTCTATACTCCAACTAAGACCCATGGAGTCCAGTGGTGATTAACATTGTGTATATTCCCATGTTATGACCGTGGCATGACCCTGCGGTCAACAATCACATGTGCATTCACACACTACGGGAAATTTGTGAACGCCAATTAGCCTAATCTTCATGTTTTTGGACTGTGGGAGGAAACCGGAGCACCCGAGGGAAACCCACCAAACACGGGGAGATCATGCAAGCTGCATGCACAGAGACCTCAAGGCGGGAATCAAACCCGGACCCATGAGGTGCAAGGCGACAGCGCTAACCACTAAGCCACCCTGCCGCCTCTAGGATATACTACAGGTATGTCATTTTGAACATTGACTCAATGAGCAAGACAAAGTATGAGCAAGAAATGAAGCGAGTTTGAGTGAGCATGAGATGTGATCGTAACAAGGAAGACAGCTAATACAGAGGACCTGACATGCACTGAGTTTATTCTCACCAGACATCCATTCACAGCCCTGCTTCTCTCATGCCTTGTTAAAAACAAAATCTTGGCTAGAAAAATAACCCACTGAAAAAAAGAAAAAAAAAATGAACTGACATAAATAATTGACACACCATGAGTCAGGATTGCTTCTGCAGGGCACCATGAGGGGAAATGAACTCAGGAAGGGCTCTGAGAGCACTCTGCATTGTCAACGTGAAATGCTAAAGAAGAATAGACCGGCGGTAAATATCAAGAATGCTACTATGGTAACGCATTTAAGCAAGGTGAGGTTAAGGTAATGGGAGGTTATTAGAGTGGCCCTCCTGTACAGCTCTTCAAATGGTAAAGTGAGGGGCTTATAATCATCCTAGGAGAGAGAACAGGTTTGGGAATGAGAGGAAAGGCACATCGGTTGAAGTGACTGACCTTGGTTAAAGAACGGAAATGTAGCAAAGAGAGATGTGACGGTACTTATAAAAGACAAAAAAAAAAAAAAAAAACTATTCATATTATTTCAATTTCTATTTCTCAAATTTTCAATAGTAATTACCAAATAAACTATATTTAACAATAAAGCAGTAGTTTAATACACTCCCATGAGTGAGCTCCACAGATTTCTTTATTTTTTGGTCAGAGTCGCCATACTTCAGATCATTCGATCTGCAGGTTCCTGGTACAGGATTTACACCCAATATGCTTCCTGTCACAACCCACCCATTTCTCGGGACTTCCACTGATGCCCTGCATCTCAGTACATGGGGGAAAAATTATTCAGTTAATTATTTTTAAATACATTTTTCATTTATAAATGTTTGCGACACAAATCTTATCATGATAAGATCATATTGCATGGTCCCTGGTGATTCTCATCCCTAATATCTTATATGTACATAGGGTTAAGGGCCTTGTTCAAGGCAATGGCGGGGATCGAACCCTCAACCCTCTGATCAGCAACTTAGAGCCTCAACTGCCTGAGCCACCTTGTATAAATTTATCCTAAATGAGCAAGCCAGAGGTGACACTTACAAAGAAAAACCCACTGAGACACCATGAAGAAGAAACCTTGAAAGCAAAAAACCTCGACTCTAAAGGGAAGGAACCATATCTGGGTTATTACCTGTGAGGGAGACTTGAATACACATCTGTTCGTAGCGCCACTGTTGTGCTAATCTATCTGACAGACAGATGACTGTTTATACACCATTAGTGATACATCAGGCAGAAGAGATGTTCATGTTTTATATAAACATGATTTACATAACATTACATAATACAGTATGCTGTTAAAAAAATTGGGTTCCAAAGCCCACATCGGTCCAATCCTAGCCAGTACACTGTAACAGTCTTATCAATCTTTTCATACCATTCCATCCTTACTAGTGAAGAAATAACTGTATGCTGCTGGTTCATTTTAATAGATTCCTCAAATAGGCACTTATTAGTGAGTGGTTGTCATAGTCAGTAGTGAAAGAAAGGGCAAGAAGTACAGTATGTGCTGTGGTGAACTCACATGAGCAGGCTGCCTGGGGCAGACATGGACCTTTCTTCCCTCCTGCTGGGGCACTCGAAAGGATTCCCGAAAGAGCGCTTCCGCAGCATGGCCTTCACCAGAATCTATTTGCCATAACAAAAGTTGGATGAAGAACATTGACTAGATGAATATAATACTGTATAGGTTTTGCTTTTAAGAAATTATTAGCATTTTCAAACAATCACAAAAAAATACTTCATAAACATCACTAACAAGTGAATATGGTAAGATTTCCAAAGGAGCAAGAACAGAGGGTCTGTATTACAGTCTCGCCATGGGTACATCCCAAACCATACACTGCTGTAGCATGCAATCAGTGGTATTATAACTTCAGCTTTAGTTTAACTTTTCACCTCACCTATCCTTCAGAGACACTTCTAGACTCAAATATAGCGGACCATGTGGACACTGTATGGACAAATGTCTAGCAGCTGTATGCAGAAACATGTCCTTCTAAGCCGGCGATAGCTTCCATCATCTCTTCTTCCATGGTAGAAGTATTATTATACAATGATCAGACATAACATTACAGTAGGTCAATTGAAAAACATTGACTGTTATATCTGGTATAACAGCTATATACCAGGAAACTGGTGACAGGATCATGGGCACCCAAAGCTCATCTATGCCTCCAGGGAACAAAGGTTTGTCCATCTGGTGAAATTCCACAGGAAAACTGGCAAAAAAATATGCTGGCTCTAATAGGAAAGCATCAGAACATGCATTTGGGCCTTGACAGGCAAAGACTTCAAGGTTGTTAATCCGGCCTCCAGATGTCTCAGATCTCAATCCATCCGAGCATACCTGGGCGGTCCTGGACAAACAACTTCAATCCATGGAGGCCCTGACCTTGAAACCTACAGCAGTTAAAGCATCTGCTGCTAATGTCCTGGTTCCAGGCACCACAGTACACCTTCAGACGTCTTGTGGAGTCTATGCCTCAAGGGGTCAGAGCTGTTTTGAAACCTAAAACCTAAGTCGCTTTAATCTTAATGCTTTTAACGTTTTGGCTGATCGGTGTATATTTTGTGTGAAAGAGCTCTTTTGGACAGCACTGGTCAAAATGACCTACAGTATAGTTCTTCATGCAATAATCACATTAATCACTGCACCTGCATTTGGTTTAATTTAACAACATGTCTTCCGCTACATTATTGAGTGTCTTATAAAATAACTTGATCCATTGCATCGTATTATTTGCTATTTACAGTATTTTATATATTTTTATTGTGTGTCAACAGTTAATTGTGAGCACCATTTAGTGCAGACAAGAAATCAATGTCATGAATTTATAATGAGTAATTACAATGCTGCCTGATGTCTTGCCAGTTTTAATATAAACTAGAATAGCTTTTCTATTGTATTTTTTTATAGAATCACTTACCACAGCAGACAGACTGGGAACAAACTTGATTGAGTTCTGAATCTCCTCTTCCGTGACCTCAACCACACTGCAATGTTCTTCCTCTAAAGGCAACGGGTCGGTGCCGTCCTGCGTGACCCAGGGGTCCAACTATAGACACATGCCAACACAATACAGATCAATACAATTGGAACCTCTTCTATTGATTTTTTTTGTTAGCAAGACAGCAGTGTACCAATGCAAACCCACACAACAGCACACAGTGCAAAAATGTACTGTGGAAAGAAAAAGTATGTGAACCTTTTGGAATTTTACGTTTTTCTACATTAATTTGTCAAAAAATTGACGAATATAATGTGCCTAAAAGAATAACACAAAAAAAAATCTGATCTGTTATGTTTTTATTGAAAACAACCATGAAAACCTCACAGTACTGGTGGAAAAAGTATGTGAATCCCTGAGTTAATGACCTCAAACAAGCTAACTGGAGTCGGGCATTGGCATACCTGGAGTCTTGTTAAGTAAATGAGTTTGGTGGTGTGGACTAGGGCTACTTTGACTGATTAAAAACCACGGAGTTTGCTACGCACAAGAGGAATACGCTAATGTGAGCCATGCCTCCCCATAAAGAGCTTTCAGAGGATCTACTGTATTATCAAGAATTGTTGATTAACGCAAAGCTGGAAAGGAAATTCAATAGTCTTCTTTTTATTTCAATGTCACTTTGGAACTTTGGAACACTTTTTTTACGCTACCAAGAAAGTGAGCGCCCAGTCAAAATAACCCGAAGAGCACTAAAAATAATCATCAATGAGGTAAAGAAACAACCCAGAGTGACAGACAAAGATTTGAAGTGGTTCCCAACCCTGATCCTGGAGGAACACCTGCTCTACAGTTGATCAGATACAGTAAATAACAGCATTTTCTGAATTGAAGTCTTCCTCTTGGACCAAGTTTGGGAACCACTGGTATACAGTACATAAAAAATTGGACAAGTTGGATGTCCATGGCAGGACACCACAACAGAAGATGCCGCTTACTAAAAAGAATATTGCTGCACTCCTAAAGTTTGCGAAAGAGCACATTGACACTCCACAGCGGTACTGGAAAAATGTTCTGTGCACTGCTGAAACTAAGGACTAACCAGAACTATTTGGAAAGAACATGCAACACTACACCTGATGTAGTGTAAAAAAAGGCACTGCATATCATCATGAAAACATCATCTCGCCTGTAAAGTATGCTGAAGGAAACATCATGATTTGCGCCTGCTTTGCTGCATCAGGGCAGCAAGGAAGAGGAATTTCCAAGCGTATCAAAAAATTCTTCAGGACAATGTGAGAATGTCTGTACATCAGCTGAAACTCTGTAGAGGTTAGGTGGTGCAACAGAACAATGACCCAAAACACTGGAGCAAGTCCACAACAGACTGGCTTCAGAGAAACAAAAGGTTCCCAAGGTTCACTTACTGTAGCTTTGAAACCATGAAATTCCAAAGGGTTCACATAATACTTTATCTTTATCTTAGAAATTTCATGATAAGCCTTCTGATCACACTGTTACTTTAGATGGCCTTTCTGTTCCATCAAGTGCAACAGTAAAAGACCTTGGTGTGATTATAGATTCCAGCCTTTCATTTGAAGCACATGTAGATAATATTACCAGGATAGCTTTCTTTCACCTTAGAAATATTGCCAAAATAAGAAACATATTGTCACTAAATGATGTATAAAAACTAGTTCATGCTTTTATCACCTCTAGGTTGGACTATTGTAACACCTTACTGTCTGGTTGTTCAACTAGGTGTATAAACAAGCTTCAGTTAGTACAGAATGCAGCAGCGAGAGTCCTCACTAAAACCAGAAGATACGAGCACATCACCCCTATCTTATCTACACTGCATTGGCTCCCTGTGAAATTTCGCATTGATTTTAAGATACTACTTTTGACATTTAAAGCGTTAAATGGTCTCGTACCGCAGTATCTGAGTGAACTGCTAGTGTCTTACGATCCGCCACGCCTACTTCGATCAAAGGATGCAGGCTGCCTGTCAGTACCACGTATTATTAAAACTACAGCAGGGGGCAGAGCTTTTTCTTACAAAGCCCCAAAGTTGTGGAATAGTCTTCCTGTTAATGTTCGGGACTCAGACACAGTCTCAGTGTTTAAGTCTAGGCTAAAAACCTATTTATTTAGCCAAGAATTTTTGTAAATAGATTTCCCTTAGGTAAAGGAGCAGATCTGGGGGACTCATGGACGTAGAGTATTCTGGTGAACTGGTATGTTTAGAGGCTGTCTTCCCCACTCTCATTGTTCACTCAGGTTTGTTGACGGTGAGGTGATTGGTTGCTTTACATCTCAGGGAGCCCTCATGTCTGTGTTTCCTTCTGGCTCTCCTTTTTAGTTATGCTGTTATAGTTAGTCCTGCCGAAGTCCCTGCTTGCACTCTGCACTAAATATACTTTCACCTTATACATGTTGACTGTGACCATAACTAACTGCCATCTCTCCTTATTTTCTTGCTCTCTCCTCTTCTGCTCTCTCCTCTCTCTCTCTCCCTCTCTCCTTTTCCCTCTCCCTGTCTCTCTGTCGAGCTATACATGTCGCTCCTGAGCAGCCAGTGATTCAGACCCCTCTGCCCTCTGGACCCGTCTAACCCGTCCTGGAGTCCTGCTTCTGGTTGGAGATCTCGTTGCATGGAATGAGGATGGGTTCCCTATTGAGTCTGGTTCCTCTCAAGGTTTCTTCCTATTACCATCTCAGGGAGTTTTTCCTTGCCACTGTCGCCCTCGGCTTGCTCAACACGGACAATCTCATCATTATGATTCATACACATTCACATTTCATACAAACTTGCTTCTTTTTATTGTGTACAGCTGCTTTGCAACAATGTCAATCGTTAAAAGCGCTATACTAATAAAATTTAATCCCTGTTTGACTTGAATGTTCCCCGTATAAGTCCATTCAAGACATTTACATTTAGGCATTTGGTAGACGCTCTTATCCAGAGCAACTTTACAAAAGTGCTTAAGGTTCCGTCTGGTTCTGGCTAGCATCTCTCCATAATAAAAAACAGAGATTACACACACAATTTTTAAAATAAAAGTACTAAAGGGTTTTGGAAATCATGTCCAATCCAATCCAAATCATATCCATGTGACAAAAAGTCCCACGTGACAAAACAGGAAAAGAGCTCTATAAACCGTCTCTCTCAGTGTTCCCCATATAGAACATTTTCACATTCTGGCAACTTCACTGTCGACACACTCTCAGACAACGATGGCACGTGAGAGCTTTAAAGCAGAACCAGATTCACAGCTTCGGAATAATTACAAAACAAATGGATTCACAGCTATAATCCGACAGCTTTGCAGCTCATTATGCAGAAATGTGAGAGATGTCCTCTAATGTATTGTTCAAGCTGATGCAGCTTCCCATTTGGGGTTGCAATTTCAACTCAACAACTTGGGATAGTCTTCTGAAATACCAGTTTCAGAAGACTTCGTCTCTGACATCAAATCAACATGACAATGCAGACTAGGAAAGTACACCTTGTCTACTTAGGCTTACTGTCTGTTTTGAAAATGTAATCATTAACACTGGAGTTATCACTTATGCTAACACTGCTTGCTATTGTACACTGGCTGGCTTGTTGGTCCACTGTTGTTGCTGCACCGCCACTTGATGGATTACTTTTTAGATTGGCTGTAGTAAACAAATACAAGTAGGCACTCAGGCCAATAGGTATACAAGTACAGCTAAGGTAGCTTTTTAGATAATTTACATGCTCTGACAAGAAGAGAGAACAAGTTGAGGTAACTAATCAGAGCAGATTCATAGGAAAACGACTTCCTCTGGACTCATATTCAGCTATAGTCTACCACAAGAAAAAGGAATTGGTATTTGGTGCAGCCACATTACTAAATATCTGACTGTTAGACTATACAGTGGAACCTTGGATTATGAGTATAATTTCGTTCCTGAAGCAGGCTTGTATTCCAAAAACACTCATAAAACAAATAGACTTTTCCCATAAGAAATAATGAAAACTCAAATTATTCATTCTACAGCCAAAAACAATAAATACATAAAAATAATTAATATAACATATAAAGTAAAAATAAAGCAAATTAACCTGCACTTAACATAAAAAAAAAAAAGTAAAAATAAATCCAGACAGTTAAGTGTTTCCGTTTGTGTGGGCAGGCACCGTGTATTTGTATGTGTGTGTGTGTGTGTGGAATTAGCCCCTCGCCTCGTCTTAAACAGTAAAACTCCTTCTCCCTCACACCTCGCTTTTTAAATTTCACAACTAACATACACAATGCAAACACTGTCTTAATGGGACAAAAAAGAATTCTCTCTAATGATACCTTTGAAAAGAATCGCGACAGAGCTGAGTTTTCTGTGTAAATAAAGTGCGTGTGTGCAGCCGGGGAGATCTGTGTGTTTGTGTGTTTCTGTGTGTCTGTGTTTGTGTGGGTGTCACGCACGCACACACAAAGTAAGTGTGTGTGTGTAAAAAGTTGATTATAGAGGGAGATGTTGATTATAAGAGACGAGCACTAAGACGCAGCAGGGGAGACGATTACCCATAATTCCTGCAGCGCAAGAGAGAGAAAAATCATTGGCTCAATTGTGATCACTTGCCGCCCGGTGTCAAAATCAGATACATGATACATGGCGCTCGTAAACTAATACTTGCTCGGTTTCCGATTAAGTTATTAAAAATATTTACTCGTAAACCAAGTTACTCGCAATCCGAGGTTCCACTGTATACCATGGTTTTAGATACTATGCTTTATAAGTTTACAAGTTTGGTCAAATTCCAACGAAAGAGTTGTGGGTAGCAGATTTGATTGTCCTCTTTTGTCAATATATAAATGTTATTTTTTTCCAGAAGAAAAAAAGAAAACAAAATGCACATCTATGCTTCCTAATAAAAGTCCTGCAAATGTTTGGACAAATTGGTTAAGGAGGAAACTCGATTAGAGACTCTCCAAGGACATTGACGTGATGTAGTTATCCCTACACTATGTTGCCCAAAGTATTCGCTCGGCCTGCCCTCATATGCATATGAACTTGAGTAACATCCAATTCGTATTCAATAGGGTTTAATATTATGTGGACCCACCCTTTATAGCTACTGTACAACACCTTCAACTTTCCTAGGAAGGCTTTCCACAAGGTTTATGTAAGGTTTAGGAGTGTGTTTATGGTCATTTTCGACCATTTATCCAGAAGCGCATTTCTGAGATCAGACACCGAAGGCCTGACTCTCTATCTCGGTTCTAATTCATCTCAAAGGTGTTATATCGTGTTGAGGTCAGGACTCTGTGCAGGCCAGTCAAGTTCTTCCACAGCAAACTCGCTCATCCATGTCTATATGGACTGTGCTTTGTGCACTAGTGCGTAGCCATGTTATAACAGGAAGGGGCCAAACTGTTCCCACAAAGTTGGGAGCATGAAATTGTCAAAAATGTCTTGGTATGCTGAAGCATTAATTCCTTTCACTGGAACAAAGGGGCCGAGCGCGACTCCTGAAAAACAACCCCACATCATAATCGCCCCTCCACCAAACTTAAACTTGGCATAATGCAGTCAGACAAGAACTGTTCTCCTGGCAACTGTAATCCAGATCGTCCATCAGATTGCCAGACAGAGAAGCTCCAGAAGATTTGTCACTCCAGAGAACACATCTCCACTGCTCTAGAGTCCACTGGCGGTGTGCTTTACACCACTGCATCCAATGCTTTGCATTGCACTTGGTGATGTTAGGCTTGGATGCAGATGCTCAGCCATGGAAACCCATTCCATAAAGCTCTCTATGCACAGTTCTTGAGCTGATATGAAGGCCACATGAAGTTTGAAAGACTGTACCTGTTGACTCTGCAGAAAGTTGGTGACCTCTCTGCAGTATGCGTCTCAGGATCTGCTGACCCCGCTCTGTGATTTTACATGGCCTACTACTTCGTGGCTGAGTTGCTGTCATTCCTAATCACTTCCCTTACTCACTCATAATCTATACTGCATTATCCTGCATTCAGGGTGATGGGGGGGCCTAGAGCCTACTGGAGTACCTGGAGGAAACCCACCAAGCATGGGGAGAATAAACTCCATGCACACAGAGACGGAACTCAAACCTGGGCGGGAATCGGACACGGATCATGGAGGTGCAAGGCGACAGTGCTAACCACTACACCACCGTGCTGCCCCAATCACTCCCACTTTGTTATAATACTACTAACAGTTGTCCGATCAATATTTAGTAGCAAGGAAATTTCATGACTGCACAGGTGGAATTCGATCATGGTACCATGTTGAAATTAACTGAGCTCCTGAGAGTGACCCATTCTTTCACAAATGTTTGTAGAAGCGGTCTTCATGTCTAGGTGCTTGATTTTATACACCTGTAACCATGGAAGTGATTGAAACACCTGAATTCAATGATTAAACTTGGATGAATATTTTTACAATATAGTGTATGTGTTGCCTATACTTTAAAGGCAGGTGACATAAAAGAAATGAGAATTCACATATTCTTTCATGCATATTACCCTATCCAAAACAGTATTCAATGGAATACTCCTGTAATTTCAAAATCATTAGCTCACCTTAATCTGAGGAATGGTTATCCTGGAGTCAGGGTTCTTGTCCAGCATTTGCAGGAGTAGATTCTTCAGGCCTTCACTGACAACTGGCCTGAAGGAAATTTAAGAAGACTTTCATTTTTTCATAAAAAAGAGAGACCTACTTATCTTTACCAGACAGGCCATTAGATGTTTAGTGATGGTAATAGTGAGGTCACCGTTAAAGTGAGCTATCCAAGTGAAAGAGTATTTTCAAGGACCTCTTTAAAAGTGGTCTTTGAGTTGAAAGTACAAGAGAAGACCATGACACGCTTTTAACTCCTGAGACTTCATGTGACATTATACAGGGAGATTGCAGCTTCACGCCGTCTCAGATCCTCCATCACATCTAACATTAGGGATTAGTTTCTTTTCTCTGCAACGAGCATTCCTTTTATTCTTTCTCCTTTATGCCTTTAATTAACTTTCATTATTTGGCAGCTTATAAAATAGCACTTGATCCAGCACATCGAATTTATTTGTCCTTTTTTATTTAGTTATGTTTGAGGTCGAGACACCGATGTATTTTTGGCATTAAATCCTCATTATAGGGTTCTTGGAAAAGGTCATTTTTTTGGCATACATTAGCCTGTTACAGAACCTCTTACAAACCAACATTTTCAACAATCCACTCAGAGCATGTCTTAATGCTGTTACATACAGTAGAGATTGAGTTTTATGTCTACAGTAAGGAGGAATGAGCAGAAGTGAGTGTGTGAGTGTGTGTGTAAGAGGCTGCTTTCATTAGCTGATGACAACCTGTCCAATCACACACTCAAGCTGCCAATCTTTCTGATAGTCCGCTGTCTAAAAAAAAAAAAAAAAAAAATCAACCTGCACATTCATAACACACACTCTGTCTGACACTTGAAAGACCTCAAAAAGCTTGGGCAATACTGTATAGACGAATAGAGGCATGATGGCAAAGCCACTCAGCTGTGCTCTACAGTTCGCTGCCTGTGCTGACAAGGGAGTCACGTTACCATGAATAAAGGCTTTTGTTATTCATTCAAATCTCTGCGCTCCTTCCTCCACCGCAAAGATTAATATTCCTGCAGCCTTAATGAGGGCTCGTTCAGTTTTAACACGCATCTTAGGAGCAGTTAGAATTTATGGATCGTCCCGTCTCTGTCGGTTTACGAAGAGGTGAAGATCAGAAAGAGAGACTCACGTCTCGGGGAACTCCACAGACTTGCTCCTGATTTTGTTATGCAGTGCCAGGATGTACTCGTCGATAAAAGGACACTGGGGAGAGACGGAGAGAGAGAGAGAGAGAGGCTATTATCAATAACCTTAACCATAAATCTAAGATCAGAAACATCCTGGGAGGAAATTCAACACACATTACTGTACACGCTGTTTATTTCCTTCGAGTATTATAAAAAGCGTCCTTCCCTTTGAAGTCTTACCTTCCCAAATACAAAGCAGTAAAGGGTCACTCCCATTGCCCACACATCGAGAGCCTGCGACAGAGGACAAGCAGTTTTGACGTGAGACATCAGTAAGGGCGGTTTTTACATAAATATATTAAACATGCAGAGTGATGATTTAATGAAACACTGGCATTCAGACTTGAGACATAGCTTGTGACTTACGCTCTATTCAGAGAACTAAGAGAATTATATTCGGGCCAAAATGCTCTGACCTTGATAATCTCACTCTCTCATCTTCTATATGGCCTTATATTGTATTCAGGGTCACGGAGGGCCTGGAGCCTATGCCAGGAGGCCTAGGGCACAAGGAAGGGTACACCCTGGACAGGGTGCCAATCCATCGCAGGGCACACACTCACTCACACACTATGGGCAATTTGGGAACGCCAATTAGCCTAATCTGCATGTCTTCGGACTGTGGGAGTACCTGGAGGAAACCCCCTTGATAATGTATTGATTACAGGGAGCATTTTAAGTCAAGCAACACTGAATTGAATCCGGGTTTGAGGCGAGTTCTTAGGGTGAAAATCTGTATTGCGATAGTGTTGTGTACTAAGTGTACTAAGGACACAAAGTGTTGTTTAAGAAGAGATAACGTTATCAGATGTGTTTTCTTGTTTAAAGTGCTTCCGTTAGGTGGTACAGTGGCTGTCACTTTGCACCTTCAGGGTCCAGGTTCGATTCCTGCCTTAGGTCCTGTAGTTTGCATGTTCTCCCCGTGCTTGGTGAGTTTCCTCCGGGTACTCCGGTTTCCTCCCACAGTCCAAAGACATGCAGATTAGGCTACCCGGCGTTTCCAGATTGCCTGTAGTGTGTGAATGAGGATGGATTGGCACTATAAGTCTCCAGACAACCCTGTATACAGGATAAAGTGGTAGAGACGATAAATGGGTGTGACCAGGTTTGAATGTGGGTTTTGGCAGATGGCTGCTCTTCCCTCTTGCCAATACTGCTAATCCTTTAGTGGTAGCAGACCCACCCGACCTACAGTATTTTCACCCATGGTTAGATCCGGCACACATGTAAACTGTTCTGCTCTGTATTAGGCCTTGTCCACACAGACACAGGGCTTTTAAAAAATGTTTTATTCTGTGGGTTTTGGTCTTTTGTACATATGCAAACTCCAATCAAGGACACTGTAAACGGTCCTTCCGAGGTTAAGATCTTTAGAAACTCAGCTAGCAGTGTTGATGTGTTTACAGGAAAAACATACGTTTTTTTTGCCTGCATGTTCTGTCCGCATCTCCTGCGTTGGTCTTCAGAGTGTGATGTACTTGGCGAGAATTTTTTTTAAATGCTTTGGATTTGCCAGCCTGGCCTTACGTTAAAAGTTATATCACTGCCTGCTGATTTGGCATGCTTAGACAGAGTGTTGCATTTTCACATGGCGAATAAAAATAAATAAATAAATAAATAAATAAAAGTTATGAGTCTTCCAAGGAAGACATGTCTCCTGCCCACCGAACATCACTAGGAAGAAAAAAAACTGTTTTTAATTATACCTGTGTAGTATGGACTAGGAATTAGTGCTAAATTAAAAGCTAAATGCGAGAACTGACTTTACTACTCTATGATGATTTTTTTTCTCCTTTTCCCGCGGATTTTCAGTCGACATTTGGAGCAGCTGGTCCGGAACGCTCTTATCCTCCAAACACATGGGTCTGTCGGAATGACTGAGTATCTACCCAAGTCTCTGAAGGCAGAGCTAAATCAGTGTAACCTAGCCAGAGTTGAAATGTGGGATGTTGTGTCTATGTGTTCTGTTGTATAGGTTTATGTTTGCGTTCCATATGTCTATGTTGTGTCTACTGTATGTGTGTATATCAGACACTACCTGTATCCTCGGGTTCAAGGACCTGTCTCCGCACAATGTTACACTATTTCTATCTTTAATCATATGTCCTTGTTCAAGTCTCTCGAGACGCCGTCACCCACTGCTGATTATTTTCCTGCAACAGTATGCTCTTATACCGTAGGTCACAGCAAATCACCGACAATATTTTTGCATTTTTTAAAATAAAGGCATCATGAACAAGCATGATAAGCTCCTATTATCACTTAAATTGCGACAGCTAAAATGCTTGAGCTAATATTTACCGCACGCACTGTCCTTTCAGTTGGTTGGATAGCTTTATTCATTGCAGCTGTCAATAAGAATAAGACTCATTTATATGCAAGAGGACAGTTAATGCAGGCGGCTGGTACGTGATGCTGTTTAAGATTCTGTGGCAGGGATTGTAGCTGCATGTTATAACAGAAGCATGAGATACCTCTTGCGCTGCTTTAACTTAAAGCACGATTGATTTATATGGTGCCCGTGTGCAGTCAAGCCTCCGTCCCTTGTGGTCAGCGATCACGTTATTATGGTTCTGTCCCTGCGTAGTTACACCCTCCGGTACAGCAGGGGGCAGTATGCACTTTGCAAATTAAAAGAGAACAAGGAAGTCAACCATAGTGGTGTGCCTAATATGATTCAAATTCTAGAAAAAAACGTAAAAGAAAATCTGACTCTTTTGCATGTTATCAGCTATGGTTGTGTTGCTCAGAAGATGAGACTGGTGCGTACTGCACACAAACACAATTCAGACGAGAAGCCTTTTTTTGTTGTTGTAAACAGCAGTCCACTTCCGTACAGTTGGTATTTGATTCGGGCCCGAGTACCCGACCACTTTTTCAAGTGCACTAAAGCATGGTACTGTACACTGATACTGGATGTGCCAGGGCCAGATCAGTACCAAGTCTTCATATTACATAAACATACTGGACGGAAGCACATTTAATCCATCAGGTAGCGAAGTAGCTACTGCAAACATAAGCATAAGCTCATTAAGGGCACTTGTTTATTTTTATTTAAAATTTGTTTTGGTGGGAAAAGAAAAAAACTATCCTTACTGTCCGACTGTAATTACGCCTGAGATTGAGATCTGGGGATGTGCTGTGGTGTCTGGCACCAAGACATTAATGGCAGAGCCTTACGCCTGAGATTGAGATCTGGGGATGTGCTGTGGTGTCTGGCACCAAGACATTAATGGCAGAGCCTTTAGTGGCACATCCCATGGATGCTCAATAGGAAAGGGATCTGGGCGAGTTCGATGACCTTGGTTGTTCTTGTGCCTTTCTATCTCGGCCATTTCTTTCTGCAATTTGTGTTGCATTGGCTTTTCTGTGGAATCGGATAAGACGGGCTGGTCTTCGATCCCCAAGGGAACAGGTACTGTAAGCTTTGGGTGCCCATGAACTTGTCACCAGTTTACTGGTATATAATTAATAATGAATGTTAATGTGTTAATATTATATGGCTGATCAGTGTTTAAGATTACTGGTGAGTCAGTATGCATGCTTAAATGAACTTGATTAAATGAAAATGAAACAAACTTGCATACTTAAGACACTTGAATTGGACTTTGTGTATCTAGAGATGGAAAGATTTGATGCATAAAATTGATCCAGTAGTCTAAAGAAAGATAGCAGTAGTCATGGTGGTGGTGGCGAAATTGCAGTCGGAAAAAAATCAATGCACACAACAATCAATGTACACCCCGCTGATTGTATCCATTTGTGTGCGATGGAGAGAGCATGAAAGAAAAGGGGGAAGAGTGGAAACCTTGACAAACGCACTATGATACACAGCCAGCATGCAAATTCGTTCCTCTCAGCACTTATTTTATAGCTGCCATATGCAATTATTCTTATACCACACGTTCTGTATAAAAACAATGCAGCGTGTCATGTTATTGAGAAAGTGTAATTTCCTCTCTTCACTCTGAAGACTTTCCTTGGGTGAATTACTTCAATCAATCAAAAATTAAGCCAGAATCAATAAGGGAGTTTTACACCCGCAATTTCACCTGGGAAACCGATTTACATCATACCAGATAGAGCGGAATCACCACTATGGAGTTCGATGACATCACCAGCTATCTAAAGTAAGTTTTAATATTAACTATGATCAAACACAGTGTCTATTATCTAACAGAGTTTATTATCTAACAAAGCAGACTGTCTATATTGTCACTGGAGACAGTTTGAAAGCTGCAGCACGGATTGTGTGACCTTACACGGCTGTCACTGGGAAAATATATGAGAGTTTGTGTAGAGACATGGTGACCTTTTAAACGGAGGCTGCAGCCTATTTTTCAGAATAAGGTGTAGAAAAACACGCGCGCACACATACACATATACAGTACCTGCACTATACAGGATAATATATATATATATAGAGAGAGAGAGAGCTCAGCGCCGCGTCACGCATACTGAGGAAGACAGCGACATCCACTGCACTGCAGATTTTATATACAGTCTTATGCAAAAGTTTAGGCACCCCTTGATAAATAACAGATTTTGGTGATTTTTTTATTTTTATTGAAAAGATGTTAACACAGTCTCTCTTGGAAATGGAAAAAAATGTGCAATATTTTTTTAGCAAACATTGATGCATAATTACTTCTTATGCCGTAAATGCGAAAGTTTGGGCACCCTAAGTGTTCCAGAGTCTAAGATTCAGGTTCTTTTTACAAGATTTCAGACCTTAATCAGCTCGTTAGATCTGATGCATGGCAACAGCTGTCATTAGTAAATGCCAATTTCAAAGGGTGCCTAAACTTTTGCATAAGACTGTATATAAAATCTGCAGTGCAGTGCATGTCGCCGTTTTCATCAGTATGCGTGACGCGACGCTGAGCTAGCCAATGGAGTTTTCTACAACAGATCCAGACTCTTAACAAATAGCAGTCAGCACTAAGTTCACTACAAGCCCAAGGGCAGTATCGACTTCTTCCTGTACATCAGAGGCTTATCTTGGAACATGTGAAGTGATCTATTGCTCATCTCACAGCTACAGTAGCTGCAACTGGAAAATGCTCCTGACTGTTAATGCCAGTGCTCAGGAGCTTGAAGAAAGCGCTTAAGGGATTTGTTTCCATGTTTCCTTGAGTAATTTGTGCACAACTCTGACTTATAAAGTATACACCGTCTGGCCAAAAAAAAGTCTACTGTATGTATGAAAATCATTCCTCATGCTCCTAGAAACCTTCTTTAGCAATCTGTGTCATGGAATATAGTGCTGAAGTCCAATCTTTATGCTCCCTAGCAAACCGAAGCCTCCCCCCCCACTAATTAGTCTCATCCAGTGGTTTTCTTAAGGCCATGCATCTGTTTAGTTCCAATCCTGTAAGTTATCTTAATATTGTTTATGTGGAAATACTTTAATATTCACTTTTAAACATTCCATTGTTGTTCTTTTCGTTACACCAAGCAATTAAGTGATCCCTGATCACGGTCAATCTTGACGTTTTTCTTTCTTGACCAATCAGAATCAAGATCTTAAAAGTAATATGCTAAAACGTGGTACAAGTATTCCATTCTAAATTGCAACCTACGATACATATCAAGTCAGGTACGATGTCACACTGGTTAGTTTTGCACTATGGCCAATTAAAGGAAGTAAAGGGCAAAATGTATAAAAGTTTAAATTTTAACAAAAAACAGAATCCATTGATCCTACAGTACCTAAACAAATCCTACATATTGTTTTAGATCTCTTTAATGAACATTATCCAACCTGGGTACTCGTTTTTTTTTTTTTTCATTTGTCTCGCTATGAAACTGCAGCTGGCAACGTCATTGTTAGGGAAAGCAGAGGAATCCTGGTGTCAAAATAAGGCTGAGGGTTATCTCTTTCTTACTATGCCGTGGGAATTCTCATTTAAATATTCTTAAAAATAGGATTTTTTTAAAAACTTTTTTGTCCAAGTAAACAAACCTCGTAAACAAACTCGCACTGGCCATATCTCTAACTGGAAATGCGACTTAACATCTGATAGGATGTGACGGATCACATCCTCTTCTTTACTACGAAAATCTGGCCTAATCTGTGTCTTCTATCAATGTCAAAAATACTGCCTGAAAAGGAAAACATCAGTCTTTAGTACTGCATTATTAGTATGCATTATTGTGCATGTGGCTTAAAAACGTGCTCTCCAATTTTAGTCGATAAAAGTTGCTGCCTACATCAGAGACATTAATACCCAGCCAAGGTGTTTACCTTTCCGCTGAAGCTCTTGCGGTTGTCAGACAGAGTCTCCGGGGCCATGAAGGCCGGCGTCCCTGCTGTGCTGGAGAGCAAGGCGTCGTTCCCCTCGAACTGGTTACTAACACCGAAATCAGCGATCTTGACGTGACCGTCGTCTCCGAGCAACAGATTCGATGGCTTGATGTCCCGGTGGACGATCTTCTGATAGTGCACTGAGGAAGATGAGACAAGCAGGGCAAGCAGACACTTATTACTGGTTTGTTCTGTGATGAAATATGGGTGCAATTCAATAAGAAATCTTTTACATCATGACAAAATCGTTTAAGCCCTGTCTCCAGTAAAGGGTGCATTTGATGATTCGGAGGGTCACTTGAGCGGTCAGTGGGGTCAACAACTCATTCACATGAGCGCAGAAAAGAGCTGACTGGATGAGTCATGAACGCTTGTTTTGAAGTATGCAATCAAAAGTAAGCTGACTGCAGATCAATCGAGTGTCCTTCAGGAAAATGTCGATTGTGTTGCTCGGTGATTTGGCAAAGAGCTAATACGCCTGAGATTGGGTATGCTAGTCAAAGCCTATTTTTAACGTTATAACTGCGATATATCGTTTGCTACAGTATACAACAGCGGTGAAGAATTCTCAGTTTTGATTACTTTTACTGAATATAGTGACAAGGTCAATAACGCTCCTGTCACACTCTGATGAAGACCATGAGGTTCACACAGAATCCTAAAAGTATTGACGAACGAAGCGGAAACAGGATCAAAATGGAAAAATGTGCATTTATCAAGTGCATACTACTATACTTTCTAGGAATGCCCTTGTCTGGTTTTCCATCATGTTGTCTCATCATGGTATCATGCATCATCTTCTACTGTATCATGCGCATGATCGTGTGCTCACTAGGTCCGATGAGATCAACCCGAGTTATTGCTACAGTATGTCCAAACAGATCGTACCATTTTCCAACCGTGCTACAACGTGGCATGGACCTACAACTCAACAACTACTCTGTCGGAACGCCATCCAGTCATTCCTCCTGCATTATGCTTGCAGTACGTCGATGAAGTACCTTAAAGGTGTCAGATACACTATTAACTGGTCAATGCTGACATTACTACTGTACGTCCTTATTACGTTACACAGTATGATCAATCCCTGCTATCATGCTATTAACATACCAAAAAAAAAGTGTGGCCGCACTCTTAAAACTAAACGACACAGTTGACGTCCTACTAAACCCGTTCACACCCACACCTGAAAACAACGATTCCTTTCTTTGAGAGCTCTCCAGTGTAAAATGGCTCCCCATGAAAAAAATTAAGATAATGGATGGAGGGAAAAAAAAAATAGGCTATGAGAATTGCCATTCATTCGATTTACATTCACTATATTCCCTGCGGTGCATCACACAGCGCTAATGAAAACAGAGAGACCATAATCGCCGCAGTGTTTGGACTACATTAAAGGCAGGTCTCTCCAACGAGCTTGCACAGCTGCCCTAAAAGCAGCCTGTGAGAAATCACATATCGGGAGCCGCTGCGCGAGTGAAGCTCATGTAACAGATATCGATCGCTTGCGTAACACGGAAATGTAAAACGACACGGTGTTCATGAGCTGCAGGAGGCTTGTATCAATATACAACATGCACCTGTGGGAAATGAATACGCACTTTTAAACACACTGTGCACAAAGAGACGTGGGCTTTTAGGAGACGGCAGGGACGGGCAGCTGATCTCGGTGCGGAGAGTAATGAGAGCATTGTGCAATCCTGGCTAGGAGGAGCGTTAAACCTCCCATAGCGAGGAGAGGTGGGAAGAGCGCGAGTAATGGAGTCAAACACAGCCTGTGGACATCGCAGAGCTTTTAGGTTATCATAATGCAGACGTGCTGAGAAACACAATAACGATGCGACAGAGAAACCCTACAGCAATCCGAGATCAGATTCGAGATCTAAGATCTAAGCTCTCAGGAACATCAGCAAAATCCTTTCATTCAGTGTTGTCAGTTAACCAAAACCAGGCGAATATGGACATCGACTCAGGCAATGTGACAACGCCAGTCAAATACTTGTTCTTAAACATGCAACTGCTATCACAAACTATAAAAAAAAGCAATACACAAGAACCTTCAAATTTTCAAAACGTAACAAAGTTAATGTTGATTTCATTACATAATCCAATATTATAATAAAGTGAGCTTTATATCTGAACTCTGTCACCCCACACAGTAGGCTACTATATTTTCTAAACTGCACTAATTTCTTTTCCACAAAAAGGTCTCGTAACCCAATTCTGAGGCATTGGTGGCTCAGTGGTAGGTTTCTCTTCCTACCATGCGGAAGCCCCGGGTTCGATTCCCAGCCAGTGCCCAAACCCCAGCCATTAGATGCAGGGGGCAGTGGTGGCTCAGAGGGCTAAGGCACAGAGTTACTGATCGAAAGATCGGCGGTTCTATCCACCAGGTTGCCACTGTTGTGCCCTTGAGCAAGGCCCTTAACCCTATCTGCTTCAGGGGAGCTGTATCATGGCTGACCCTGTGCTCTGACCCCGCTCTGACGCTGTGATATGCAAAACAAGGGATTTCACTGTGCTGCAATGTATATGTGACAAATAAAGGCTTAACTTCACATAACAGTGCTGCTCCCAAGTCCGGTCAAATTGGGAATGTTGTGTCAGGAAGGGCATCCTTCCAACCTGTGCCAAGGTGTTGTGCGGATGACTTGGTCCTCTGTGTCGACCCCTTAAAGGCAGCCAAAAGACTAACAACAACATCCCATAACACGATGCTACCGCCTCCACGATTCACAGTTTGGTTGCCGTTTTCCAAATTAAAGGCATTCTTTTCTACATACATAGTTCTCATCATTAGCTACGCTTACATACTGTAGAATACATATTTTACGTAGAATACATATCTAAAACCCAGGAGTTGAGGTTAGATTAGGCTTTGTATGATTTTGCTGATTGTGAATAGACACAAAAAGTTCCCTACAGTACCAGAAACCTGTCACGTCACCTAATGTTACCACCAGTTGGGGCAAACATACTGTACACAGAGTACATGCTTATTTCAACAATGAGACGCCCTAATTGACTTACTAAAAGAAATGTATGTCAACCCTTAAATCCTGAGTGGTAGGAATACAGTAGATGAAGGAAATGTAAAAGTATATAATGACTGATTAATCTCATAACCTTTGATAACCTAACATTCTTTTGTCATTTCAGTGAAGTATTAAAAAAAATGAAATTACCCACTACTTATAATTAATACTATTCTGCAGTGTATCGACCGTATTCTTTCAGTCATGCTTCATCATTATTTTATTTTAGATTACTTCGGTTTGCAAATCCACAGACCTAAATACATCAAAGCAAAACTGCTATGCGAAAACAAATGCACATCCCACTCTCATTCCTCTTCAGGAAATTGCTTTTACAACACTGAATTTTTCTAATGCTGGATCAGGTTTAAAAGCAGCAAAGTGCAGATTTTTAAGGTGTCTTTCATCTCGTCATAGAAAATGGTTCCAAACTGTAAATGCATCTCTTTATTTTATCAACAGCCATGAACTCTTTCCTCTCCTAGAGACTCATGCCGATTCAAAGCGGTATTCTGAAAGCCCTGTAAGAGACTCTAGAGCTCTTGTGTGTAATGTCAGTCCTGATTTGAAACCTACGGTACCTAGTTTGCAACTGACAAAAACAAGAAAGACCAGTCATATAGGAGAGGAGATGTCATATAGGTCAAAGGACTGTGTAGATAGCCTATGTTACAGTATATGTGCTTATATATATATATGCGCTTGTAAACAAATATGCCATATACAGTACATGATGCACAATATCCTGTACATGCTGTTTTAGTACACAAAGGGTGTAATTGTTTTCATTAAGCTCATCATCATTGTCTCATTGTCTGTAATGCTTTATCCTTTATAATACCTACTTTATATACTGTACAGTACTTTATGATTGAGAACATTTGAGTGACACAGTATAGCTCGGTCGGACTGCAGAGACTTTGTACGAGTCTCATCTGAACTTAAACACGTTTTTGCATGGAACAAGGTTTGTGGAATTTGGCCCCAATTATTTATATTGTACTCACAGTTCAGGTGACGAACCTCACAGTCAGTGTGCAGAGCAAGACAGTTTACCGTGAACAAGACCTACTGTAATGTACTCACATGCACAAACAAACCAGCCCTTTAAATCTCACTGGAAGGTCTGCATCACCAAATCGTAAATCAGTATTTGCTTGTCTGCATTGACTTTCTGCTTCTACTGTTACTCTGTGATTTGTGTTACTCCTCATTTACGCAAATGACTTCAGACTTTTTAATTAATTAAGTAAATGACAAACACATTGAAATTGTATGCCTGATAGTCACGTTTTGGTCGTTTTTACATTTTCGTTCGCCATGCTTTTTAACTAGGCCAAGATAAACATATTACACTACATTCATTTCAAGGGGAAAAAAATTAAAAATTAACAACAATGCAATGCTTTTTTTTTTTTTCATGCAATTCCAATTTTCTTACTCCCAAGTTAAAATTAAAATGTCACTTGTGCCTGTGGCAGTTCAGAGTAAACGCTCAGATCAAACTAATCCACATTCACATGGAAATCATTTAGGATTTGTCATCCTGGCTTAAACGGAGAGACGAGACCTCACTGGGGCTCAAATACATGACTGATATTGAGATCATGCATGTGGATTCATCGCTTTACCAGATGGCTTCTAGTGATTTTTGCTGAGCTATCAATGTATTGGGGAAAAATGTATTCATGTGCGATACATGATCTTATACCCACTGTACAACTTGGCCCAGGGTCAGTAAAGATTTTTTCCTTAAACTCTTTCCTCATTCATTACAGTGGACACCTTGCTGAATGTACCATGACGATGAAACAACAAACATGGAAAAGTGTCCCGAGTTACATTTCCCAACAGACTTTACATAAGGGACATAAGGGACAATGACTAAAAGTGGCCATGGAAAAAAAAAAAAAGAACTAGCAAATTTTAAGGTTTAGCTTTGAACCCAAATATTCATAATGCATTAAAAACATACACATATTCTTACAAGGATGAACACTTCCTTCAAAGAAATTACATTTTCCTATCAACCTCCTGAAACCAAGACTCTACAGTTGCATGCATTGTAATTTCTTCTCACTGTTTCTCTTTATAGGACACGAAAACTAGGAATCACTGCCTCCAAATTGGAAGAAGTTGGACGCAAGAGTTATAGTTAACGTTTCTCATATGAGGATCATATGTCATATAAGGATACACAGCCAATTTATGTGAAAGAAAAGTTCATATACTCATACTGTATGAAGGACATTCCGGTCTCAAGAGGTACTGTTAGATTAATACTTGAAATTTGTATAGAGTTTTGAGATTATTATTATTAATTGAAAGCAAACACAGCAAATATAGCAAAATACGATGATCCTCCTCTTATACAGTAGCAAAACTCTCAGAGGTCCTTATTACAGACAGATCCGTGCACTGTGGAGGGTTTTCTGATTATTCCGTCTCTCACAGAAATTCCCAGATGATAACTCACAGTACTCGATGCCCAGGACAATATCTCTGAAGTAGAGACGAGCCTGCTCCTCAGTTAAATGGTTGTCTGTAGGCACCTCCATCACTTGGCTGGAAAAAAAGTGAAAGATATAGAGAGAAATGGTTGAGTGAGGGGTCGAGAGGTCCGAGGCTTGAAGAATCTCATTACGCAGACAGGTTTAAAGGAGCAGATTTTAATTTCAGAGCCATTGATTTGCAATAAATGACATAAAACACAGACAAGCCTCTAACTTCCACTCCTCCATCCCACCCACTTGATTTAAACCAAATACAACTCATGATTTCAGATTCGTCGCAACAACAACATCTCATAATTATGGAATTCTTTAAATTTTTTCTAAAATTTATAGTTTTTCTCTAATGATTATGGTTTTATGCAGAACTTAAAAGTTATAAACCGTATCTTTAAATTTACTTATAAAAATAATAGGTGCATTCTGGTCGGGATAGTAATTAAATTATTTTATTTTTTAGATTTTTCCCTGATTTTCTCCCTAATTAAGTCGTGTCCAATTCCTCCCAGTCACTAGGGGGCTCCCACTACTACTACTTCCTACTACTTCCACTCAGTCAAGAGGGCCGAAGACTATCACGTGTTTCCTCCAAACCATGTTTTATTAAGCACTTTCCATCCATTTTCTGACTTTTTCCACCTCCATTTCCAACAAACTAAATACAGTGGTATCTCGACATACAAAGTGAAACCTTTCCACAGCAGAGCTCTTAAGGTGGAATTTCGTATTGCGAAACACATTTTCTCATAGGAAGTACAGTGGAACCTTGGATTACGAGCATAATTCGTTCTGGAAGTGGACTCATAATTTCCCATAAGAAATAATGAAAACTCAAATTATTCATTCCACAGCCCCAAAAAATAAATACATAAAAATAATTAATACAATCTATGAAATGAAAATAAACAAATTAATCAGCACTTTACCTTTAAAAAGAAGTACAAATAAATCCTGACAGATAAGTGTTTCCGTTGGTGCGCACAGGCGCCGTGTGTGTGTGTGTGTGTGTGTGTGTGTGTGTGTGTGTGTGTGTGTGTGTGTGTGTGTGTATATGTGTGTGTGTGGAAATAGCCCCTTCCCTCGCCTCGTTTTGCACAGTAACACTCCTCCTCCCTCTCCCCACCTCGCTTTTTAAGTTTCACAACAAACACACACACAACGGAAACACCGTTTTAACAGAAAAAAAAAATCTCTCTGAGACTTGCATGAGCGCATATTAACGGACTCACTTTTTAAGTTTCACAACAAACATGATGGTGAGAGAGTGACGCTCGGTGTCAAAATAAGAGTCGCATGTGTGATACATGATACTCGGCGCTCGTAAACTAATACTTGCTCGGTTTCCGATTCAAAATTTATTAAAAATGTTTGCTCGGTTTGCCGAACACTCCCACGTTACTCGCAATCCGAGGTTCCACTGTAATGCAAATGCAGATAATACATTCCAACCGCCCAAAAATATTTAATTTATAAATATAATATTTTTTTAATTACCAACGTTATATTTATACTTTGGCATATAAAATCAAAACATTTAGAAAAATATGTAAAATAAGTAAAATATGAAAGAAATAAACATTAAACCTTAAATTATGATTTCTCTTGGCACTGGCTGTTTTAAAAACAAAACTGAAAGTGACTCCATTTTCTTCTTTCTAGCGGCGAACAAGTTTTGAAGTAAGCAATAGCATGTACGCATGTGTCTTTGCCGAAAATACTTTCTTTACGAAATTTCTTGAAAATTTTTAGTTCTTAAAGCGAAAATTTGCAAGACTTCGTTTGTAGGCTGAGGTACCATTGTCGAGCGAATAATACATGTAAAGGCATTAATTCCCAATGACATCACCAATGCTTCGTGATATAAAAGTTCAAACACAACTAAGAGATATAGTCGTTATGCACTAGCCTAAACGTATTTACTTTAGGAAAAAATGTTCATGCAGAAAAGGACAGAATGGGGCGGAGTTCAACAAAACTTGGCGGGCTGAGCAACAACCAAGGGAAGAGTTTCTTGCTATATGAGGCCACACTAGGGGGAAAAAAATCCAATCGATCAAGACAAAAATGGAAAACGTCAAACAGCAGGGAATGTTTTTTTTTTTTTTCCCTCATGGTTTTTGTGCATTCATGCAGACTGGAGACGTTTCTGAATGTCTAAAAATGACTATAAAGTGAATTTTGCGTAATAGGTCAACAATAGTTCAGGTCGACCCATTAGAGATAGTGCTTCTTTTATATGTCATTATATATTTCTTTAACAGATACACGACTGGGAAGGAACATCATTATACAGCATGTCATCTAGTGTGGACTTAATAAAGAAATAATAATAATAAAAACAAGGCTCAAATGTCCCCCCAAAAAAGCCCTGCATTTGAATTACAAAACACATTCAAACACAAAAAGTTATATAAAAGTGACTCAGAAATTCCCACCCCACACGCATTAGCATCCCATTCAGACCCTACAGCTTCGTGCTGCCCAAAGGCCAAACCTATTCTGCTAGTTGTGTTGGTAATGGTCCATTTTGTAATTATGCAAGCAAAAACCCTCTAATTTTGGCCCTTTTGTGGAAGACTGAATATCACGCTTTCTCTCCGCAGCAACGTCTAGCTGATTAGTCTGGTAAAGGTGGCTTTCAATTACAACAAAATGTCACATTTGACAAAGAATACATTTGTATGGAAAACTGGGATACTGCTTGCCCTTTAAAGCTTGGACGAAAATTGGGATGACTTTTAAATTGTTTTACAATGGTTAGGTTTTTTTTAATAACGCACTTACATTATTATAGTGGCTACATATTGGTGGTTCCACTTGGTGTAATACTCTATATGCCACATCAGAGTCATCAAATCAACCCAACTCTCATTTAGGGTCACTGATCCTCTGTTAACCCCAAATGTCTGGCGGTTTACAGTAAAACCCTAAATATGGGACACCCCAGTTTCTTCAACATGCTTTACCATGCTGTACGAATGTATCTACAATGTCTACGCAGGAAAGCAATACAACAGCAATTTCACAAATTCACTTTCTAATTATTACCATAAAATTGTTTGTAAAGTATTAGATTTGTTCGGCAGTCTAGAAAGGGCACAATATATCAGAAGATAACAAAAGATGATCATTTGAGATCATGACAGTTTTTCCTTGTACGTAGAAATGCATTGCTGAGCATACAGAGTACATACAGTACTGTGCATTATCAGGGAGTTCTCTATCTATCTATTTATCTATCTATCTGTCTATTTATCCAGCCTTATGTTTTTCAAGGCTTTTCCAATACAATTATAAACAAACTCAGCAAATAATTTGCTCGTAACCACAGAACAAAGTGCTGCCTATGAATGTGTGAATAGTTTAGAGTGCACCACCTGCAGGATTACAGAGGAACTGCAACATTTTACCACCCCAAATTCACTCTCACTCATCTCATCACTCGCTTCATCCTGTATTCAGGGTCACGGGGGGCCTGGAGCCTATCGCAGGAGACTTAGGGCACAAGGCAAGGTACACTATGGACAGGGTGCCAATCCATCGCAGGACACACACACACACACACACACTTGAGAACGCCGAGTAGACTAATCTGCAGGTTTTTGGACTGTGGGAGGAAACCGGAGCACCCAGAGGAAACCCATGCAAACTCCATGCACACAGAGACGGGAATCGAACCCGGACCCTATATTTGCAAGGCGACAGTGCTACCTCAAATTTAAACATGTTTTAATTAAAAGAATAATTTTAAAAGTTGATTTTGGAGGCCACACAAAATAATTGCAAATCATAACTGAATCGGAAACCCACAATCTCAGGGCTGTTACCACACCAATGTTACCATTTCACAAGGGCCTGTATCGAGCAAAGAAAATGTCAACATCAGGAAATGTGTGTGATAGATATTTTGAAAGAAGAACACTGAACATCACTTAAATGCTTGGTTTTAAGTTGCACTGCAAAAAAAGTAGACGGTGGAATTGGAACTAAACGGCTGTGCGGCCATGAGAAAACCACTTGTTAGACAGAAGCACGGCTTGAATTTGGGAGCCTAAAAAGTTGACTTTGGCGCAATTGAGAAAGGTCATGTGGTCTGATGAGTTCAGATTGACCCTATACCAGACAGATGGGCGTGTCAGGATAAGAAGGGAAGCTCATGAAGCAATACTGCATAATCATCTTGCATAGTGCCCACTGTACAAACCTCTGGAGGCAGGGTTATGATCTGGGGTTGCTTCAGTTGGTCAGGTCTAGACTCAGCAACGTTATGTGGCAATAAAATGAAATCAGCTGATGACCTGTGTCACATTAATGGAGTTTTTCGTTCCTGATGACACAGGCATATTCCAGAACTCAAACTGTAACAGAGTGGTTCTGGGAGCATGAGAACACATTTTCACATTTCACACATGGCCACCAGATTGCACGCCACAATCAAACTACAGGAGGTCGAATGCAATATTAGAGTGTCCATCTTTTCTTTTCTTTTTTTTTCCTTTGGCCAGGCAGTGTATAATTAACTAAAGTTGACTGCATTTCTGTCTAAAGTTCACTAAATCAAACATGCAGCACCACAGCTTTTGTACCTTTCAAGCTAGAAAATTTAATCGAAATAAGAGCATCTGGAAAATTTGTACCGATTTAAAGATGAAAGGGCGGGAGTTCAGGGGTGTCGATTCATTTCAGAGTGTTCAAACCAGCTGTGCAGCTGTCAATCACTTCCGATTCATACGTGTAAATTGTGTAAAGGTTGGCAGGACTGTCAATGCCAATAAGTGCCTCGTAAATGTATTTGGATTGATGGAGCAAGAAGGAAAATAGAGGCAGAATGCCTGAGCTGAGTAATCACAAATATGGACGGATGGAGTGATGGAAAAAGAAACAAGCCAAGACTTCAATTACAAGAGAGGAGAAGAGGCACAGAGTACTCACCCTTTCTGCATTAGCTCAAACACTGCACGGAGAGAGATGGAGAGACAGAGAAATAAAAATAGAAAGTAGTTATCAGTACGGAATAAATCACAACAGGATATGCTGTCACAGGAAAACAATAAACTCTTGGGTGGTGTGACAAATGTCCCAAAGTGCAATGCATTTTACTGTATTCCACAATAATTTGTTAACATTTACATAATTTTATATATTAATAAACATTGTACTTTGTACTTGTTTAAGTGTTGGAAAAAAAACAACAATATTATTTTACTTTACATTACACCAGGTATAATCAGTCACTCCATCACTAGCTCCGAATCCTGGGATGTCTGGTTACTATAGAAACTATTACGTACTCAAACAAGTGCATTACGGTTAACCTATGAATCCATAACAAGGCAACCGCGACTCGGCGGCAGCTATTCATATCACTTTCTCTGAGTCACACCATCAGACTATGGAGACCGCCATTCTATCGTGTGTGTGTGTGTTTGTGTGTGTGTGTGTGTGTGTGTGTGTGTGTGTGTGTGTGTGTGTGTGTGTGTGCGTGCTGCGTTTTGCAAAATGATTAGATTAAAGAGATATCTCCCCACAACGGCTGTAACTCAAACCCAAATACCATCGCTCCGAAACAATAAAATACAGGAACCATTTTTAAAAAGCGACCGTCTAGCCTCACTCCAGGTCACATATATCCCGAATCAGTGACAACTTCATGGCAAAAGGGGCGATTCCTTGCGGGATGTGCGGAAACCAAATCATGTGAATGATGACAGTTTTATAGCAGAACATCATTCGTACCCATGTGCAGATTGTCCTCGGCGGGGTCGTCCAGCACCTGAGAAAAGAAATGGCATGTGGATCAGAAACTCCCAGAAGCCCTCAATGTCGATAGGACCTAGAACATTGTCATACACAAATTGTGTGATTTACACAATTTATGCAAGCAGAAAGATGAGTCAAGTGTACAGAATAGAATAGACAAATGTGCAAATGTATAATCACCTAAATGACCTACTAGTGATATGTCGATTTCCTTTCTTTTTAACTCCCATTGCTCTTTAATCAAGATAAATGACATGTGACTGGGTACTTCATAGCCTCTTCCGTTCCTCTACAGGTTTCCATTCCACATTCAAGACTCAATCATTACGCTAAAGATTTCCTAATTGTCCCACACTGGGATTGATTCATTTTCTTACAAACATCAAACTTCACCGTTGCAGGGGAGATGAGATCTAAATGCTAGATGAGGCTACAGTATGCTGCCCAGCCGCCCCAGGGTCAGGAGTTTTTTCTTTTCTTGTTAGTTTAATAGCATGAAGACATTCACTTTGCACCAAATTTGTAGATTTGTTTTGTTTAAACATTTTAAAAAGGACACAGGCAGGTCTCACACATGGACACGGACAAGCAAAAACTGTTATTCCTTGCTTCCTTGCCAATTACACTGAATCGATTTGATCATTTGATCATGTTGTACCCACCTATTAATTTCAATACCATATTATGATATGACATTTGAGGAAGCAGTACTGGCTGGTTTTGATTATCCACCTATACTTACCTCGACCAGTTTGACTATGTTCAGGTGATCTAGCTTCTTCAGGATGGCGATCTCTTGATAAACCCTCTCAAGGGGGCCAAGCACTTTTGGCTGTTCCCCCAAAGCTGCTTTAGGGCCTCGAGGAGGAGGGCGACCTGCATGCAGAGCACCAACATGGTTAAACAAACGTAGCTTGTTTTCATTTTTTTCTAATCATTAGGTCCCAAGCACTATAAGGTGCGCAGGACCCTCTTGTTTTCCTAAGGATTTTTTTCCCACCCTTTTGGACTTTTTGGGGGTCTTAACATGCTCAAAAACTCATGAAAATTGGCAGACAGGTTGGAATCTGCAGCCATTATGATGTCTGAGAGTCACGTGGCCTGGGGCCCCCACACAAGATTTTGCTGGATAGCTCATACACACTTTCACATAGGCACACAAAACTCGGTACACATTTAGAGCTCATTGAGCCGAACAACTTTCACGCTGCATGTCCTGGGCTCAACTCAACAGGAGACCGGTTATTTCGAGTCGTTCGCAAAAACACTCCTCCTAGGGAATTAATACGATCGGCACCAAACCAGGCCGATGTGATCTAAAGACATTCAGGATGCAAAATGGTAGTGGAAATGGTAATGGTGTGCGGTGCCCCTGGGGTGGCGATGGCGCAGGGTGCTTGGGCCCATCATCGTTGCTTGTAACTATATTTATATATTGCTGTTTGCACCATGATCGAAAGTCTCTCGCACGTCACTTCCAGGTCACACAATAGCCAATCGAATTCTTGGGGCCGATCACCGATCACTAGAAGCTGTATCGGCTGATACCGATGCCGATCACCGATTACAGGGTCTACTCGAAGCTTTATCATGTAGCATTATTTATTAAACTATATCTAACAACAATGTAAATGAAGTATTGAAATTACAAGAAGAGGAATATCATGAATTGGCAACTGGCTAGCAACATGTGCAACACGTCAACTTAAAACATAGCAGCCTGTGCTTGGGTAGTAATTGGGAACAGCTTAGAGCTTGACAAATACAACTTTCTTGTGGATTGTATAAAATTAAATGAAATAACAGACAAGTAGGACGCGAGTCGGCGAAAGTTCTGCAAGGTCCGCAAGCATCTGCAAGAACCGCCAAAAAAAATGACACGTTAAATTTTTTGAAAGATGGAAACGTAATCACAGCGCCAAAAACCGCGGTGAAACTTCAAAACTGCGTGTGTTCCTTTACGTGACTAAACTTCAAATGTCTGATGAGGTTCGTGGTGTTAAAATGCTTTGGGTGCTTCCCACCTCGTTGAATTGGCTTGTTACACAGGTTGCAGATTGCTAATGTATTGTCTTTTTCACACAACACGGAGAATCGTCAGACCGGTGAAGTCATTTTATCAGCGTGCAAAAAAATTGTCTTGCGAGTTTTGCGTCATCTGATTGACTTTTCTATATCGGCCATTATAGAGACTGCCGATCAAACATCCCAAAGCAATTATCGGCCAATTATGATCGGCGACCGATCAATCGGAGCACCCCTAGCTGCTGGGTTACATAATAGAATACTATAAATTATTCAGCATGCTAGTAATTGTACCTTTGTATAATAATTAGCCTAATATTGGCTGTGATGCTAGTAGACCTGGCAACATAGCACAAGCACATCTACTGAGGACGTTAATGACGAATTGCTGTTATTCATTTTAATTATTTAAATTTATTATTATTATTATTATTATTATTATGGACGACTGAGTACTTCAATAATAATAATGTTCTGCATAATGTTTCTCTGTAGCTCAAATGTTTATTAATTACTACACCACTAGATGGCGATCCGCAATGCTTATTCTTGCATATTTCTAGCAGATTAATGACACAGTTGTAAATTTGACGCCCTTGTTATTATTATTTTTTTATTTTTTTTTTTCTGTTTGTTTTTCTACTGTCCCTCATTAATTAGCCTCACCTAGCTAATTGGTTGGGATTGTGCTGCTAGAACTGTTTAAATAAAACTGATCTGGAGCAAAAGAAATTTACAACAACTTGGTAACGTTCAGATATCAGTAAAGAGATAAACTTCCAAAGTTGCCAAAAGTATTTCACATGTACTTGAACGTGAGTAACATCCAATTCTTAATCCATGGTCTAATATGATGTTGGTCCAACCTTTGCAGCTATAACAGCTTCAACTCTGCCAGGAAGGCTTTCCACATGCTTTAGGAGTGCGCTTTATGGGTATTTTTTTACCATTCTTCTTGTGAGGTTAGACACTTATGTCAGTCGAGAAGGCCTGGATCACAGTCTAGCTCTAAGTCATCTCAAAAGTGTTCTATTGGCTTTTTGTCTGGACTCTGTGCAGGTCAATTCTCCAAGTTCCTCCACACTCTCACTTCAACTCGCTCATCCATGTCTTTATGGACCTCGCTTTGTGCACCGGTGCGCTGTCATGCTGGAACTGATATGGGGTTGATTTTCAGGAAGTGGGCTCTGATCCCTACTTCCAGTGAAAGCAACTTTTAATGCTTCAGCATACCAAGACATTTTGGACAATTTCGTGCTCAATTTCAACTTTGTGGGAACTCTTTGGGGATGGCCCCTTCCTCTTCCAACATGGACTGGTGGACTTTTTTTGATGGTGGACTATCTATCATCTATCACACTGGTCTGCACTTTAGTTCTATATACAGTACCAGTCAAAACAATAAATGAACAAAACTACTCCTTGTGCAGAAAAAAGAATTTGAAAGCATTTTAAGATGACTTTGAAAGATGATAAAATGTGGAAACCGTTGGGCACTGTGTTTGTTGCAATGTTATATTGTGGGGAAATGAACATACTTGTTAGTACTACATACTAGTGAATTCAGACAAAGTCAAAACTTACGTGGAAATCCACACTGTTTCATCAGCTTCTTCTTAGATACCACTTTCATTGCCTGAAGGTAAAGATGGAAAAAGAGAGAGAGAGAGAAGCAGACTGAATAACAGAAATGTAGGAAACAAAATGGTCTCCATCATACAGATCTCTTTGCTTTTCTTCCTTTTCTTATACTTGGCATAGAATGAGCCCACCAATCATCATTATTTATGGCGTTGGCTGTCTGTGACTTTCAAGTGGATTTCATAATCAGTCTGACTTCTTTAAGTGTCCACATTAATCAAACAAAAGAGCTGCTGTATGCTGTGATCAGGCCACTCCCCGTCCACCAAATCTAGCCTTAAGGCAGCACTTCAGGTTCGCTGTGACTGATTGGATGTGATTATGGATGGAAATCCATGAATAAATAGGAGAATTCAACAATGAATAATTAAGCATGGTTCTGAAGAGTAATCACCCTTTGTAGGGCGGTTTCACTAACCAGAAAGAAGGAGTCTGTCAAAAATATAAAAATTAATTGCAATTCAAGCACATAGTTCTATATAAAATACCAGTCAAAAGTTTGGAGAATTAGGTAACAGAAACAACAACAACAACAACAACAACAACAGTCAGTTGCTATTTTAAGACGGGAAGATCGGCTGTTCTGGAATAGTTCTTGCACAAACAGTATTGTGTCAGGTGCATTTGCAAAACCCATCAAGCACCATGATGAAACTGACTCTCATGAAGACTGTCCCAGGAAAGCAAGACCGAAACTTACTGTACCCCTTCTGCAGGCGCGACGTTCATTTAGAGTTACCAATGTCATACGTTATCAATTAACAAACAGCACCTTGGATTAGAGCCGTTATGAAGGAATCTAAATATCAACTGTTCAAAGGAGATCGATGCATATGTTGGACGCCTTCAATTTTTTACAATGTAGGAAGAAAAAAAAAAATCAGGAAAGACCGTGGAATTAGAAGGTGTGTCCAAACTTTTGACTGGCCGTGTACAGTATATTTTTTGGAGAAAATTCAGTTGTTACAAAATAAAATTTTAATGGGCAGTGGTGGCTCGGTGTGTTAAAAGGTCGCCGGTTCAAGCCCTAGCTCTGCTAGCTCTGACCTGGTTCTCTGACCCTGATGCTCTCTGCTAAGAAAAAGCTTGTCAAGAAATGCTAACTGAGAAAAATGATGAAAATATCATATGCTCTTCTGTTCTACCAAACATCATATAGCCTACATGTAACTTAAACAATTAAAAACTTGTATTTATAGTTATATAGATGTATAGTTCTATAGCGTTTGGTGAGTTTCCTCCCACCGTACTGGAGTTGTATTTCTGTTCCGTAATTGAGTACCATTTTAGATGCTTTCCATGCTTTCATTTCAAATACAGTTTATCTGTACTGTACTGTACGTCTTCCACCCCTGGCAAAGAGCTCGAGCCAGAATCTTAAAGCAACCCTTTCACCCCTCAGCTGCTCACCTGTATCTGACAAATGTCTCAGTACAATCAAGTGCACACAATACGCGTGTTAGCGCGTATACGGCATTCGTACGACGCTCTGAACACCAGTTGCACGCATTGTAACAAGATCTAATTAGCATCTTATTCAAACAAGCTGATAAAAATTTTTTTTTTAAAAACCTGCACCTGTGTCTATTCTCCTGTGGTAGAAAAAGAAGGTAGTGGCGCGCCACTGTGTAAACCGGAGCACCGCAGCACATACATGCGCTTTGGAACACATCTCTGTTCATTACAGACCAATTTGTGGCACCTGTGTGCGAGATTAGGGATCTGTAATGAATGAATGAATGAAAGGATGTTTCAAACACATGCACTGAGTCCCTTTGAATTATTTGTTTGGCAGATGTAGGCGGAAAAAAAATCTGATCATGCAATGTATGAATTAGAGTTATAACACACCAGCTTTGAGTTACACAGTAATTTAAGCCATCTGGTACTAAATGGCAGGTTTGAGTGGCATTACAGAGGACACTGTAGATGATGCATTTTTTTTCCCGTCAGTTATATACGATACGTTTTAATTCCATGGTTTTCCCAGCTTTTTAGTTCCTTCTACAGTGTAAAAACAATGAGGACAGTGTTGAAATATGCAATAATCTCCATTGAATAGTTGATATTGAGATCTGTCTGTTACTTATACTCTATAAGGCCTTCATAACGACTCGTCTACGATTGGTTAAAAACAAGACGGGAGACGGGACTTCAGCACATTCATCACAATAATTGTTGATCATTAAATCTCAGCGTCAATTAAAACCTACATTGCTATTTAATTAAGTGATTTATAAGGAATGACTACGATTATTGAAAGAATGCGAAAAGAATGATTGCAAAACTTGTTAGCAATATTGTATCCTCGTCTGTGTTTTGACTGGTTAGCAGCATTCAGTCTCATCTATTATGGGTTAGAAATCTTGGGTTTCTTTTTAGGTTTGAAATCTATGGGTCAGAATTCACATAATTTATTGCTTGCAGTTACGGTAAGACCAAGATCGTGATAAAGCCAGAGGTCCATATGACATTGATAAGTCCTTCCAAAAGGCAAAAGAGGAAAAAGTTACAATACTGAAGCTATTCAGAACACCATCTGCACTGCATTTGACATGTTGCCAAAGTTTCACATTACGGTATTACAAACTTTGGTGAAATGAAAATCCTTTTCTATTTATCCCCTATCTTTGGAAGGGTTTGTGCTATCATGACAGTTAAATAACCGGTTCCCTTTTTCCTTAGATGTGTGTTTCTGACTGTGTGCATTTTGCTGAGGAGAATACCCGACAAACTTTGATTAGCTGTCAAGTCATTACAAGTGCATTATAGCCGCCGAGGAAAAAATAGCGTCTAGTAATTACTACCTCCCAAGCTCTATAGTTTCAAAGGACAGGCAGTGCAAAGCGGGAATCTGCTTAGCGATGGTGTAAGAAACTGAATGAATAGATTGCTAATTTGAGGACAGCAGAGTCAGCTATGGTGTTCTGAGGGTCCTTGGGAAAAGCTAGTGGGTTCCTTTGTATTACAGTATTTGCCTTGTGTTCTAGTGCTCCCAGCATCTTTGATAGCTAGGGTCACTACATTTATTCCTTTAGGATCGCTGCATTTATTGCTGCTAAAATAGTTAGAGTGTATACAGTAGGGCAGTGTACAATGGCTTTCCCACACAACACTCTTCTGTTAGTCAAGGCATTTTTCCAATAGATGTTCCTCTATTTGGTGCTTTGATGATGATGATGGTGGTGGTGGGGTGGTGGTGAGCACAAAACACAATGGTCCAAAATCCCCACAGGTGTCCAGTTAAGTTGAGATCCATTTGCATCATTTCCATTCTCATAAAACTATTCAGAACTCCATCATGTCCTGTGTATAAATGACTATGGGGACAAGTGGACCTGATATATATATATATATATATATATATATATATATATATATATATATATATATATATATATATACACCTTCTCATTCAAAGAGTTTTCTTTATCGTGTTCTTTATTGTGTTCTTTATTGTGTTCTTTAGCCCAAACGCGTCTCTTCTGCTTGTTGCCTGTCCTTAGCAGTGGTTTCCTAGCAGATATTCTACCATGAAGGCCTGATTTACACAGTCTCCTCTTAACAGTTGTTCTAGAGATGTGTCTGCTGCTAGAACTCTGTGTGGCATTGACCTGCTCTCTGATCTGAGCTGCTGTTAACCTGCGATTTCTGAGGCTGGTGACTCGGATGAACTTCTCCTCCGCAGCAGAGGTGACTCTTGGTCTTCCTGTCCTGGGCCGGTCCTCATGTGAGCCAGTTTCTTTGTAGCGCTTGATGGTTTTTGTGACTGCACTTGGGGACACTTTCCCAATTTTTCGGACTGACTGACCTTCATTTCTCAGACTGAAGAAAAACTAATGACTTTTCGTTTTTCTTCACTTAGCTGCTTTTTTCTTGCCATAATACAAATTCAACCTGTTTGAATGAGGAGGTGTGTCCAAACTTTTGATCTGTACTGAAGTATATATATATATATATATATATATATATATATATATGTTAGCATTTCAGTTGGTAATTCACTATATAGACAAAAGTATTTGGCCAAACCTGTTAATTTTTCATTTCAGTTCTTTCAATCAGGCCCCTTATGCTCAGTGAAGGGCAATCTTAATGCTTCAGCATACAGGACCAAGACTTCTTGGACAATGCTATGCTCACCAAACCATGTCCTTATAGTCCTTGCTTTGCGCACTGGGGAAAAATAAGTTAGGACCACTTTGTGGCAGCAGTTTGGTGGAGGCCCTTTTCTATTCCAACATGACAGTGCCCCAGTGCACAAAGCAACGACTATAAAGACAGTGTGAACCTGACCTCAACCTCACCGAGCACCTTTGGAATGAACTGGAATGGACATTGTGATCCAGACCTTCTCATCCAACATCAGTGCCTGACCTCATAACTGCTCTACAGAATAAATGGACACCTGTGGGCGATTCCCACAAAAACACTCCAAATCTTATGGACATCCTTCCAAGTAGAGGTGGAACTGTTGAAGCTTCATAAGGGTATCAGATTATATGTATTTGGATACAATGTCGTCGCAGGTTTGATCAAATTATTTTGTTCATATAGTACATATTGCAGTACCTCTGTAACCTTACATGTGACGTGCTTAAACCAGGGGTAGTGAATTAAAATGTAAGAAGGTCGGGTCAATAAAACTGCCAAGGTCCGAGTATTGTGTTAGGATTCAGATCTCTCTCTCTCTCACACACACATGGAATCAGAATTTTGATACTTACAGAATCGCAAATCATATCAGCACCTAGGTATAGTGATATCGTTTTGGCTGGTCCCTGGTGATTGTTTATTTAAAAGATTTTAGTATTACAGCATTTCTCTGCCGTTCGCTAGGACTATACTGATGAACATTACACAGAATGTAAAAACACCTATTATATGTTTTCGGACTGTAAAACTGTATAGAGGTTGTGCCGACTCTCTTGCTTTTAATCTAAACTCAATTAAAGTACATATTCCCGTTCATCCATCACTGCACTCACTCCTGAGTCAACTGGACTAAGCTCTCATATTGTTAGGTTTAGAATACTGTAAGGGAAGACCAGATGATGCATCTGCGGTGCCTCGATACGCTTGCGGAGACACAGCGGCGTCTGAATGAATGGTCTCTCTGGGTTATTCACAGAAAAGGAGGCATTTAAGTCTGACACCATTTCCTGAGGGAATACAAAGTATATATGTGTCATGTCAATCCGTTACCACATCAGGACGAAATGAGCCAAGGAAGACAGGGAAAGTTTTTACAGTGCATGCAACCAGCAGTGAGCCATGGGAAGTGCTGCCATATAAGGAATGAGGAGGAAGAGGTGAAGCCTTGGGATCAAACAGAGAAAAGCCTGGGAAATTTCACAGTCTAAGAGAAGAGTCAGAAAAACAAACTATGATCATTTAAATGATGATAATTGAAATTGTAACAAATCGTATCCGTTTTCATAGAATGATTATCAGCGTCTTTTACAATATCGATACGGTAATTAATGATTAAAGCCTGCTTTCAGTTGATAATACAACCACAGTAGCATTCCATAATAGTGATAATACTGTATGTTATATATTTTTTATTTTAAAATTCTACATCTACATCTAGGCATTTGGCTGATGCCCTTATCCAGAGCGACTTACTTTTTTTTTTTAATTCTGATGTCATATATAATATAATATAATAATATAATATAATATAATATAATATAATATAATATAAAAATGTAAAAAAAAATGGAACAGTTGTTAGTGCCGCTGCCTCGCACCTCCAGGGTCAGGGTTCAATTCCTGCTTCCAGTCTGTGTACATGGAGTTTGCATGTTGTCCCCGTGCTTGGTGGGTTTCCTCTGGGGACTCCGGTTTCCTCCCACAGTCCAAAGATTTAGGTGCAGAATAGGTTCGAGGGCATCGAGAGTGAGAAGTATTCAGGCCATTATCTGATGTGCCGGATGGCACGCGGGCCATCCAAAATGACAAATATTACGTAATATTATATTTTATATTATATGTTAATATGAATATTAACCATGAAATTTCCAATCTTAAAATGACATCATTGTTTATGCCAAGTCCCCACTTTTATGAAGACTCAGTGTGCACGTGGTATATCGTTATCGGAAGTCATGAAGGTTTCGACATCGTCAGTATGATCCTGGATTCTTTATCGCTCCCTCACAGCCAGATTTCACACACAACTCATGTTCCGACACAGATCTCAACCTACCGGATGTTTCCGCGCGTTCGCCATATTGAATGGTAGGGCCCTGCTGTTCAGGAGCACGACCTCAATCTTGTTTTTCCTCCACCCACAGTTTATTTTTATAAAAGCAATTGTGCATAGACGACACAGTGAACGAGCCTGCTCACTATGGTAAATCAGGGTTTCATAAGAAAATTACATAATGTATACCACCTAGGAACATTTGTACTCTGTGTGTTTGTGTGTGTGTGTGTGTGTGTGTGTGTGTGTGTGTGTGTGTGTGTGTGTGTGTGTGTGTGTGTATATCACCCAGCCTCCCCCTCTTTCACCACTTTCAAACCATTTTCTCATCTTAACTTCTTTTTCTCAATAACATCTTTTTTTTTTTTTTTTTACCCTCGCTCCCTCAAATCATGCTTAATTATCTGTTCTGTCCTACTTCAGATCTGGGCCATTTCTATCCTACGCAGGCAAGAAGAGTGAGGCTTAAACCAATTTCAGCATCAAGCATGAGCAATCTCTTGCCTGAGTACAGCCATGTGCACATCACACACAAAGGTGCACCGAGCAGGGTGGTGTAAGGCCATTATTTCACTTACAGAATCATTCTTGACAACAGAAGCTGAGTGCAGTTAATGGACACTCAAGTGTCTGCACGAACAGTAGAACCTCCAAGTACTCCGTGTCACGTTCACGACACTTGCGCACAAAACCCAACCGTCAGCCAACCAGCAAAGATAAACTTCCAGGAATAAGAAAAAAATATTCTGTGAACATGGCTGCACTGAGCCTGGAGCCTATCCTAGGAGACTTTGGACACAAAGCAGGGTACATCTACATCTAGGCATTTGGCAGACGCCCTTATCCAGAGCGACTTACATTTTTTAAATTACATTCATTACATCTGAGCAATTGAGGGTTAAGGGCCTTGCTCAAGGGCCCAACAGTGGCAACTTGGTGGTTGTGAGGTTTGAACCTGGGATCTTCTGAACTGTAGTCCAATGCCTTAACCACTAAGCTACCCCTGCCCTCAGGTACAGGCAATTGGGAACGCCAGTTCACCAAGCGTGGGGAGAACATGAAAACTCCATGGACGCAGACCCGAGGCAGGAAACCCTCAATCCTGGAGGTTCGAGGCCACAGTGTTAAGTACAGATCAAATCAGCGTCTAGGTACAGTATTGTGATACTATCATATCAGGTGATCCCGGGTCATCCCCATCCCTGATCAACAGCGGCAGCTTGGGGCTTGAACCCATGACCCTTAACCATTTATATCACCACTGCCCCGACTCAGAAAGTTTTTGCTGACTTCTTTACTGCTTTCTTCCTCTGGTTTAAAAAGTGGCCTAAACACAGTATAAGAGCAGGAATTTGTACAAGGAACTTACGTAATACTTTTCGTCATCCTCGTTGTAGGCCAGTTTGACGACACCGTAGGAACCCTAGAGAGAAAGCCAGAACACAGATTTCAGGAAGAAGAAAAAAAAGGGATTAGCTGAGTTAGTTCGATTACTTGGTATGAAAAGAATTCAGAAAGAACCAGATTCAAATTCAAATTAACTTTTTACATTTGGAACCTAAACAGTTTCAGAGAGGTTGCATAAAGCTGGTATATATAGTCATATATCATAATAGATTTGCTTGTGATATCATTTTCATATCATCCTATCTTCCTGAAGATAAACCTGTTTAAGTTTAAGGTGTAACTGAGTTTGAAATTCATGCTTAAAATGCAATACTCGCCTTGCCGATTTCACTCTTCAGTTTGTACTGGTTAAGCTGAATGCAGTCCTGAGAGAGAAAGAGAGAGAGAGAAAGAGAGAGAGAGAGAGAGCGTTTCAGATCACTACTTTTTGAAAACACGCCGACAGATCATTTCTTTTAACCTGAATTTCGGTAAAATGCCACATTCATACATTTGTACAGTACATGTGCAATATACTGTAGCTCTCTCATATTTTGCAATCATGGAAGAGAAGGAGAAAGAGAGATTTAATTAAGACAACAAACATCTCAGTGATCGTGTTGTAATTAAGCAGCTCGTAAAAATGTTGTGCTCATAATCCAGAAACAGACACTAACATGATCTCCAAATCCACAGGCGACTTAGAAAAGCTATTCTGCAAATGCAAAAACTTACACTGGCACCGCTTCAGCGAGGCTGAATTTGTTTATCATTATCGGAATATTTGCATCTACAAAACTGATAAGTCTCGGAAGCCTGCAACATGCAAATAACACCTCCTGACCAACACTAGATGATTATTGTGAGGAGTTAAAAAAAAAAAAAAAAAAAAAAAGATATCAGGGAAGTCAGTGATTAACAACAGGTATTCCTGTTGTATGGGCACATGGATAATGTACAGCCCTATGACGTGCATGCTTTTAGATTGTTTACGCCAAATTTCCGAACGTCACAGCAGAAATCGAAACTCATAAAGACAGACCTGGCAACTTTTTTTATTTTAGTGAGACCACAGGGTCTGAGTAACCTCAGTTTCCTGTTCCTAGCAGACAGGAGTGGCACACGGTGAGGGTCAGACCAGCATGTCTGGCACCAACAACCATGCCATGTTCAAAGTCTCTTACTGTAAATCACCTTTCTTCCCCGTCCTGATGCTTTGTTCAAACTAAAGCAGATTGTCTTCACCATGTCTGTTGTGTGAGTCGCTGCCATGTGATTAGCTGATTAGATTTTTGCATTAGGTGAAAGATGAAACCGAGCAGGCATTTAAATGCTCAATTCTGTCAGTTTTCCTAACGCTCAGTGTTCCATGCCTCAGTGGTTTGAAATTAGTCACTAATACTGTAAATACTGTACAAATACAGCGGACAAACACTTGCATGTGTACACGCACATCAACTTTATTTTATATGGACTTACTTAAATATATATAGTGTATATACTGTAAGTAGTAAAGCACAATGCATCATGACAACGCATACACATTATACACAATTGTGTGTTTAACACTTCGCTGTTACAGAGCTCTCCTGTTTGAGATTTTATTCGACTCCATTCTTGCGCCACTGCGATCTGCACTTCACAAGATAGAGGGTGCAGGTTTGTGAAATTTTATCTGACTTTTATCTCCAATTGGACACCTCAGGCATTGTTAAGGTTCTCGTAACGTTTCAATCCATCATTTTCCCCAGGAGAAAAGACTTATCCAGGTCCATCTGGCTGAACATAGAAAGTGGAATGATTGCCGGGTATAAGCCAGAGGCTGTGGGGTGGCCTTGCTAGTGGCACCAAGGACTAAAAAACAAACAAACGAAGCCTCTTGTGTTTAACCTGCCTTGAACCCTGACTTTGGTGAGGATGGCTTTGCACCACTCCCCCACCCCGGTACCCTGCCCCAATAAAGACGTCATTTCGGTTTGCCTGGGATGTCACAACGCTTTCCTGATCAGCTGAGGACGTCACTCTGCTCTGTTGGGATTGTCGCGTCTCGCCCTGTTTTACGGTGTACCCCGCCTCCCATCTCTGGTGCCACTTTTGTGAAGACATCTCCTGTTATACTGAACTTCCAGACTCCTAACACACACTTTGACTGCAGATCAATCCCTCCTTTCATTTATCACTCAAATGAGGATGGGTTCCCTGTTGAGTCCGGTTCCTCTCAAGGTTTCTTCCTAACGCCGTCTCAGGGAGTTTTTCCTCGCCATAATCGCCGTCGCCCTCGGCTTGCTCATACACAATCACATTTCATACATTTCCTTTTGATTGTGTAAATCTGCTTTGCGACAATGGCGATTGTTAAAAGCGCTATACAAATAAAATTGAATTGAACTTTTACAGGACCTCATCTTGACTTTGCTTCATGTGTCAGGATGTGCAAATCTGAAATCTAAATCTAAACACATCCCACAAACATGAAGTCCACTTGGGTTTACGTTGCGATGCACGAATCTACAAGGTGACATACCCGGAGTCCATAAATACAAATGATTCTGAAACGAATGGATAGTTTCAACCGCTCCGGTGATTTTCTTTGAGACAGTCACTGGAGTAGACAATTTAACAGGGAGACAATTTTCAACCTTGAGTGGTTTGTGCAAGGCAAATGCTTAGTGTGAACTAAACAGGTATGCTAATGCAGATGCTAATGCTCGCCCTGTCTGTGGCAGCATGAGGCTGATTGAAATTCAAATGCATTCAATGATCACATCTTTCCAATCATTCCTCGTCCTGGCCTGTGAAAATACTAAATGCTATCAATAGCTATATCTTCCACAGTAGCTAGCAGGCGAAACTGCCTGCTAAGAATATTCACAGGCTGCTGGGGATCAGATGCACGTATTCATGCAGTACATGAGCATACCTTACGTTTTTACTTTTTTATTTTATTTTTTATTTCACCTTCACCAGTGCATGTTCTGAAAAATGAATCTAATATGTTTATTTGAATTATCTTTTTTTTTAAGTAGGACCTGTATTATTGCAGTAATGTTTTGCGATAATTGATCAACTGCCTGCTTCAGTCATTTAAATATTATCATATTCAGTTTCAAGAATGCTTTGATTGCATAAAAAAAAGTTTAAAAATGAGAGACTATAAAAGAGAGAGAGAGAGAGAGAGAGAGAGAGAGAGAGAGAGAGAGAGAGAGTGCAGACCGTATCCTCTAGACATGCTCGACAGACACTACACTACACTACACTCAATCACATACAGAGCATAACACATCAATAATGTATTTATATGGTGGATTATGAGCTAAAACTGCAGACGCACATTGTGCATGGAAATTTGGTAGATCTGAATAAAGTTATTATACATGGATTGCTTGGGAACCAGCCAGACGATCAGACAGAACAACACTAGCACATGCTCAGTGAGATCAGCACTGCAGTGGAGCCACAAACACACGCGCGCACGCACACACACACACACACACACACACACACACACACACACACACACACACACACACACACACACACACACACACACACACACACACACACACACACAGTAATAAAACACTGGCACAGTCTATCAGCCACCCCTGTCAAGTAAACCTGCCCATCCATCTACTGGCTATTTCTTATTCAAGACACGAAAGTGCTGAGCTAGACACACACACACACACACACACCTATACTGTCTTCTCATTTATTTCTCATTACAGCCAAATATAATAAGGCACACACACACACACACACACACACACACACACACACACACACACACACAAAAACACATACACACACACATGGTGATAGAGCCAAATACAGACTTGAAGCCATTTTAATAATATATGTTATACGTACATCGTGATATTTAACTAGCTAGCAAGAAATAAATAGACATTTAATGACTGGAAACTATTTAGCTTTTATACAGTACCAACCAAACGTTTGTACACGCCTTCTAAGTCAATGTTTTTCTTTCTTTAAAATTTTTTTTGCACTGCACACCGAGACATCAAAACTATTAAATAACACTCATTACTGTACAGTATGTAATTAAGTAAAGAGAAACCTCAGTTCATTACTTTAAATGGGACCTACTGTATTATGTTACCTTCACTTTTTAGTCATTTTTGTCATTAAATTTACGTTTTAGAAATTGAGGTAGTGTTGTGTATGTGTTTACAATACACACAATGCAAGAAACAAAAAAAAACCCTGCTTTTTGTTCTTTTTAAAAATATTTTATGTGTTTTGGCCAATTAGATATTTCCCCTATTGTGACTTCATATACTGTACTGTAAAAAGAACCCCTTGCAGTTGGCGAAAGGTATCAAAACGCATTTTCTGAGGGCCATTTCAGTTGGGGCATGAACTTTGGAGCATGTTTAAGTGACCTGTGTTAACTCAAATGCAGTGGGAAAAATCCATCAAAGACTATGATGACACGGACTGTCATGGGAAGCGTCCCAGGAAAGAAAGATCCAATATGTAGCGTTACCAGCCTCAGAAATCACCAACTAACAAAGAACACCTCAGATTAGAGCCTTCTACACAGAACTTAAGTAGACAACACTGAAGAAGCATGCACCAAGACATGCACCTAAAGCTTTTTCCTACCAACAGCAGTCCTCTAACTGGCTTTAACCTTTCTTCTGACTAGCTCCAGTCCTCTTGCCTTCTTCCTCTTCCTTATTCCTTATTACAGCTGCCCTCCCCCACATAAGGGAGGACATTCCCTGGACTTGGTGTTCTGCTGTCCTTCTCCAGTTACCCCATCACTCCTACTCATACTAATCTCTCCATCATCTCTGTCTTCCTTTCATCCCTTTCATCCCTCCGAAATCCTGACTCCTTTACCTTGTTACCATTAGAGAAAGCCACTGTTGCTAACTAGTATCACTTCCTTCTTTTCTCACACCACAACATCCAGGATCCTAAATTGTCTGGCTTCAAAGTGGGACATGTCACAGAGACTGCCCTTTAGGTAGTCACTAGAGAAGCTACATGCTTCTAGATCGGTCAATCTACCATCTGTTCTCGTCCTCATCAGGAGCATCTGACACAAGACCACCACAAGACCCACTTGTCCTTCTTTACAACTATTGGAAACTGTGGCAAAGCATGGCAGTGCTTCATTTCCTACCTGAAAGATTGGTCACATAAGATGACGTGGAGAGCATCCACATCTGCTCCATAAACTTTTCACTGGTGTCCCATCAGGTTAAGTACTAGGTCCTCTTCCGTTCTCTCTCTCTCTCTCTCTCTCTCTCTCTATACACACCTGCTCAGGTGCTTGTTCAGAGCCTTTTCATTTTGAGACTGAACTACTGCATCTTGTTCCTGGCAAGTTTGATATCTGACCTCCACAACTACAGTAATACAGAATTCAGTCGTAAGACTTCTTTTCAATCTTCCAAAATTCTCCCACACCAGCCCTTTACTTCACTCCTTCCATTGGCTTCTAGCTGTCCACGTTAGATTTAAAACACACATGCTTCCCTACAATGCCATATTTACCTAAAATCACTTTTCACACCCTGCACTGCACCATACTCTATCTGATCCTTTAGCTTTGCTTGCCTAGTTCCAGGCTTCTGTCAGGGTACAAGGAAGGCATGCATCAAGACTATCTTCTGTTCTGGCACCTAAGTGGTGGAACAAACTTCCTCTAGATGTTCGAACAGCGTGATTGGATGTCTTCAAATGACAACTTAAGACCTACCATTCCTTTAAGTCCTTGGGTTGTAAAAACTTCTCAGGGCGTTTTCACATTGGGGATCTGGTATCGGAACGCTTGTGTTCTCACTGACTTCACAAAGTGAAGCAAACTTTGGAGTCAAGTGTTCTCAGGAAATTATCTGAGAACACATGACCCCAAAGTCTGGTACACAGATTGAATCCGATATGAAAGCTAATCGTACCTGAACTCGGAAGTCAACCGCTGTTTATAATGTGACGTCACCAATGACTGACATGTCTCTCTTTATATCATGTACCACTGTAGCATCATAAGACATTTTCAGCGTAAGACATTTTTAGCATAATTTTCAGGTATTCAAATCAATTCAATTTTATTTGTATAGCAAAGTAGCTTTACACAATCGAAAAGAAAATATGAAAGTTTGTATGAAATGTGATGCAAAAGGTATGCAAAAAAAATTAAGCAAATTCAAAATAGCAAACAACAGTTTATTCTACTTCATATGATGTTTTATATTATAATAAATAAATGAATAAAAGAAAGTACAATATACAGTAAAGGGTATCTGGTGTAAAACTATTGTACAAAAGCAAGGAAGATGAAAAAAGCCAGCCAACAGACCGAGCAAAGGATCCTTAACCTGTGGAAGAGACGGAAATCGCATAACAGAATTAAAGATCAAGTAGCTTGACCTCAACCCTTCACTCACCCAGAACTAAAGTCCAAACAGTGTCTTTGAAGTGAAAAAAAACTAAGACAAAAGAAACGAGAGAGAATGACAGTAAACATATATATATATATATATATATATATATATATATATATAAACGTCGTGCCGTAACAGTCATCTCACAAAAACAAGACAAATTAATGTGACCATGTATGGGCACAACAATATATATATATATATATATATATATATATATATATATATATATATATATATATATAGCAGATCACTGCTGTTTTCATCATTCAGTGCCTTCAGCAAGGCAAACCAACAATGTTGGACAGCAAGAGCTGTCACTATACTTGGAATAGAACAATTTGGTGATTGGCGTCAACACTTGAAAGAACCTGATGAAACTGATGAGTATTCTAAACATTTCCTGAGAAATGGAAACGCAGTGCCTATTCACACACTTATATTAATAATACGACTTGCAATAATAAGTCAATAAGCCCTAATTACAAAAATTATAATAATAAACCTAATTAAGATGTAATAAATACGGCAGCCATGTGCTCAAGTACATTTTGGGTGATAAACCCATTTATAGACAGACTTAGCAGCTCTTATGCTTGAGAGGAAAATGATGTTGTAAAAGATAAAAAAAAAAAAAAAAGAAAACCGCAAAACCTCACCATCTGGTCATTTTTTCGGCCTCACATACTGTACAGCTGACGAACTGTTTGAAAACCTCCAGAGCACAGGCTTGGAATACCACTGTATATACTGTATTTGTTTCTCCTATTATACACTACAGTACACGGAGTGTCTGACAAATAAGATGATTTTGTTTTTTGTAGTTTGTGAATCTCGGGTAAAGGATGTTGATATGTGCATGCGGGTTGCTTCAGGGAATGAATGCGTTCACATGTAAGACAGATTTGGGTCAGATCTGGCAGTAATGAATGTGAGCTGTCAAAACAGACAAATCTACTGTGAAATGTAGAACTGTAAAAAAAAAAAAATGCAATTGTGCAGTGAAGCTGGTGACGTGAAAACAAGCAAAGAGTCACTAACATATTAATATCACTGAATCAAGCAACTATGTGTAAAATGTACAAAAAGACATGATCTGTAGCATCTTTCATTAATAGTAATAGAAACATAGGAAGTTAACATGAATTATACATGGTTAGGTCCGACCGAGTAATCTGATTGGACGAGAGGCGTTCCACGAGTGGTGATAATGGACAGTAACAGCACTCAGGTATTCTAACAATTATTAATTACACTAACTGTGTAATTAACGGTCGCAGCACGGGTGAGCACATCTCATAACGTTAGGTCATTAAAACAACACTTTGTCTCCTTAGCTAACCTAAGTTTATGCAACATGGAAGTGACCAATCTTACCTCCCTAAAAAGCTTAAGGTGGCAACTTTAAAACCATTTTAATAACCATTTTGGAGGGATGATTTTTCACGTTATACTGTTTCGCTTCAAACAATCATCATTTAAAATGCAAATCATTTACATTTCCTGCAATGGATTGGCACCCTGTCCAGGGTGTACCCCGCCTCGTGCCCTAAGCTTCCTGGGATAGGCTCCAGGCCCCGCGTGACCCTGAATACAGGATAAAGCAGTATTGAAGATTAGTAAGTGAGATGAGACTATTTCATATTTCATAGAATATTCTAGAAGTATATGGCCTGTAAAAATTGTTGCTTAAATTAAAGCATTCCACGCGAAATGAAGAATTTTTTCCCAAAAAAGTCTGTAGTGTCCGGACCCATGTCAAATTCATGTTGCAATACCTTAACAATTTAGCATTTTAGAATAATATACTTTTTCAGGTTTTTGTCTTTTCATGTGAAATCTAAATCTAATCTTGGACGCGTTTCATCTGAATGACAATTAATAATTATCATTGAAAAACTTGAAATCAAAAAGTTGCGCACACTACACCTACATTAGGGGAGACACTTTTTAGGGCCGTGTTTTGGCTGTTCCCATTTTATGCTATTTGTGCTTGTACCCCAGAACCCCAGAAGTTGTAACATAGCTTATATTCTAAAGCTGAATAAATGGAAACATAAAGTCGCCAGCTCAATGCTAGCCATGCTAGTTGCAGAAGGATATGTGCTAAATTTAAGTCACACTCAAGGTCATTCTTGGGCTGCGTCCCCGTGCCTACGACCGTGCTTAAAGCCGTGCTGATATTCAGTACAACAGCACTCCCTCTCGTGTGATATTGCTTAAATATGATATTGTGTTGCATGTTTCTTTTAGATTATTTTCATTTCAATTTTCATTTCAAGTCTTTGGGGTAAACTTGCAGAGAAAGACTTTCACACATAGATGTGTCAGTGTTGTTCACTCAGAATTAATGGCCTCCCACAGATGATAAACAGGCTGTCAAAAAGCTCGGCTAGGTGCAGCTCTTTCCAGACAGAATCTTAATAGCTTTTGTGTTTTAGCTTTCAGCACGACTCTTGTTGGTTCTTAAACCAAATACTGTCAAGTTTAAAGCGGTGCGTCATTTCATGTCTATCTTCAAAAAAAAAAAAGTTTGGAACTAAATGCACAAAACATGGTTATCACACTTTTACAAACTTCTGAGCTTCAACCTGAAAATGGGAAAAAAATATACAGTAATGTCTAATATATAGAGGAGCTTTGTGAAATTTCTAGATAGGCGTTTTTATGTGAGATAACACACACACACACACACACACACACACATTGCTTTTGAATTCATGTTGCTTTTTAATGTTCAATAAACAACATTATATGGTTTGCCTGGCAAAGCCTTTTTGCATGGCTGTTTCATAGAATGACGGTTAATGAATGAGCTGATCCATTCGCAAATAAAATCTCACACGGACCAAGACACATGAGACGAGCGGATTCGTGAGTGCGGCTCTTGATCGCATGTCCCTAGCTTGACCATTTCGTCTAAAGGAAGTAAATGAAATCATAGAAAAGAAGCCATTTCAAACTTGGCATAATGAATGGACATAATGAGGATCAGACGGAGACGCATTAACCACAGCAACAAATAAACACACCAGACCAATGACTGTGCAGTACATCTGACACACAGACAGGCAGAGTGAGAGAGAGAGAGTGAGAGAGAGAGAGTGAGAGAGAGAGAGAGAGAGTGAGAGAGAGAGAGAGAGATGGGAGGAGAAAGACAGGCAGAGAGATAGACAAACAGCAACAGAACCAGATAGACAGAGAAAGAGTGACAGAGGAAGACAGACATAATGAGTGACAGATAAAGAACTAAAGAGACAGACAGACAGATAAAGAGACAAATAGATAAACACTCAGAAAGAGAGAGAGAGGGACAGAGAGACGAATAAAGAGGCAGAGATAAAAACAACAGAGAAATAGAGATGATGCAATAAGATGATATTGAATTTTTTGATGTTGTTGTTGGTTTGTTCAAAGTATAGAGTGACCTGTAATATTTTTTTTGGTTCAATTCATAAACCTTTATATGCCCGTGTAACAATACCGAAAACAATACTGAACAGTCCCTTAAACAACTCTTTTTACACATAACTATTTTATGCACTGTTGATTTGATCAGCTCGTCCTTTTCTGAGCTGTTTCACGCACAAATCCGGTAATGTGCGTGAGAAAGTCTGACAGAGTAATCTAACTGGACAAGAGGCATTCCGAGACATTCCAGTACCTCGGCATACGAATCTAATCCGTTCCGCAGGCGAGATCTCAGTTAAGGTGAAATTTCATATTTGCGAAAAGCATTTTCCCATAGGAAATAACGTAAATGCAGATAATCTGTTCCAGCCAACCAAAAATATTATCAATACTGTATTTCCAATTTCCAACCCTATAATTAGATTTTTGCAATCAAATTACGTAAAATTTTTAAATTAATAGACATTAAACCTCAACTAACCTTAATTTATGATTACTGTCCACCAACTCCATTCCCCCGAACCCCACACCCCATCACCATCATGCCCCCCCCCCCATGTGCTGATATATAATATAATATAATAATGATATATAATTCAGTATAAAAGCACTCCCTCTTATACAATATTGCTTAAATGTATTGTATAACTGTAATGTGTAGGCATCAGTGTGACTTCTAAAGCCCACCTGTGCGTCTGAAATAGACACCCTCTTGGACTCGATAGTTGGCCGACGTGCAGCGCGTGGTGAAATGTGCGAAATGCGTTCGGCTCCGCCCCCTGCTGACAGGTACGTCCCTCTTTCCTGAAGCGACATTTTTCTGCCAGAAAGGTGTGGCCTTTGGAGTGGAGCCCTCATATGCCCTGCACCATTTCTCAACCCGTTAGTGGAGGGGTCAGTTATGGTGATGGCGGCCATCTTGGTGGACAAAGGCGTTGGAGATAAGGAGGGTGAAGGGGAATCGGTGTCGAATTCTGGCCCGGCATACCCGGGGTCGCTGCTCATCGCCATGGAGACAGGACTGTGAAAGGGGCTCAGAGGGAATGTGCTGAGGGCTTGTAAGAGGGTTTCATCAACCGGCCACCCTCCAGCTCGCCGTCTGCAGTCAAAGAAAGAAGAGAGATACATACATAAGTGATATTATGTCTGCTAAACGTGACAAGAAGAACAAGATCAGTAAAATGAAATGCCGAAAATGTTATTAAAGATTAAAATCAAATAAATGAAAAGAAAAATGATTAATGGTGAAGAAAGAAGACCTTTCTTTTTTATTCTATAACTAATCCATTATTTAATATCACCTACAGCACACTAATATATTAAATAATAATATGCCTTAATAGTCTATTACATATTATAGATTTAAACTACTTTGTCATAATATAAGGTACAGTAATATGCACATAAGGACTTTCAGAAAAATACTATGGACTTTCTCAATAAAAAAAAAAACACACAATAACTCTTCTCCTTTGCATAGGAGTTGTGAGCTCTCTGATAATAACCGATACCGCTTGAAAGCCCTGCCCACTTTTTCACCACTACATACTGTAATGTATGTTCTCACTATATCCAGTCTCTTGAAGTTATCAATTACTTCACAATACTGAAAATAGCAAATTAAATTTAAAAAAGTCCACTTTTGTTTTTGTTTTTACCCAAAACATGCTAAAGGGATCAAACAATGCATAATGTTAATGTCGATGCTATTTAGAAAATGACTGAACCTTTGTTCCAAGACAAGGCCGTGGAAAATGTCACCCATAACGACATTAGACATTTGGTTTGGAAAGAAATATATCACAGGTATTCCATGTTTCTGTTTTAACCATCCTTCTGTTAGTAGCTTGAAACACTGATTGGACCTCCATGGTCTTTGAATGGTTTAGTTTGAAACTTGCATGCATGGTCTCATAGTAACCTGTCATTACTATCATTCACAATGGCCATGGGTTCTTTACAAATCAAGCAGATAAACCTTCTGATTGAAATAAGTGAAAAGAGAGTACACAGAGGTTCACATGGATTGCAAAGCGAGTTCACTCCTTTGTACTTCATCTGAGCCCAAACCAGGAACACCTTACTCTGAGCCCAGACCAGGGTCCGCCTTTTGAGTATCAGTGCCCTAAATGGACATTTAAAAAATGTTAAAGATAAAAAGCTATTTAGTGGTTAGAACTATCGCTTTGCACCTCCAGGGTCGAGGGTTCGATTCCCGACTCCAGCGCGTGTGCATTAAGTTTGCATGTTCTCCCTGCGATAGGTGGGTTTCCTCCACGTACTACGGTTTCCTCCCACAGTCCAAACACATACAGATAAAGATAAGTGATGTTTCCAAATTGCCTGTAGTGTATGAATGGGTGTGCCTTGCGATGCATTGCCACCGTGTTTAGGGTGTACCACAACTCAAGTCTCCTGGGATAGGCTGTAGGCTTTCTGCAAACCGTTACTGGATAAACAGTATAGAAGACAAATAAATGAATGAAAAAAATATATATATTTTTGGAAGATGACTGATTTAAAAAGAAATGTTTCATTATTTCTTCAAAAGCAATTTAGAAAAAAGAATGGCTTTGCATCTGTTTTGCATCTGTTTAACCGCCCCTGTTTGCAACTGTTTAACTGTTTAAAAAAAAAAAAAAAAAACCCTCTTCCCAGTTGTGTTAGACTAATCGCACTTAGTTATTGACCTAGTTAACCCAGTGTATGTATCTATCCAGTAATGTAAACTTTAAAGCACTTTTTGTAAGTCGCTCTGGATAAGAGCGTCTGCCAAATGCCTAAATGTAAAAGTTTTGTCATACTTCTTCATTTTCTGGTAAATCCGACCTTCTGTAGTTTAATTGCTTATTAGACTTCGGCCTAATTTTTATTTGGTTAGATTTTCGCTGCATGGAGAATGAGAGCCAATTATAATACAAAACACTCAACATATATGAATTACATTTTTTTTTTAATAATAGTCATTTATTTATGAGTTTTATTTTGCTAATTCAACTACATATCTAGCGATTGAAGAATGAGGCAAGAGTATACTTGTTACGCGGGGTATTGTAAGCTCTAACAAAAAAAGGCCCTTTTCCCCCCAAAATGACCCTTTTGTCTTCTACAGTATATACAGTAGCATTTCTTTCTCCTTTTATGTCTTTTTAAGGACTCTTTAAAATGTACTGTGGAAATTATTTTAGAGGCTATCTAATCTGTGTCGAGTTCTTCTGCAGTATACAGTAGTGTACTGTATGTGATTACCACAGACAAGAATTTCGAAATGACTGCCTGACCTATAGGGAGAAAATACATTTCTGTGTAAAATATAATGAGTGCATTAAAAGTGCATTAGTTGCTGAAGTCATTTAATAAATGTAGGAAGCAAAGTAAATTAAAAAAAAACATAAATTCCCATCGAAGTCTGTACCATTCATCCTTTCAGCAATAATCCTCCAGGATGTGAGTTTGGAGTAAACAAGTTATTTTTTTTCTCCCTCAACAAAAATCAATGATGAAATTCTTGCTCTTCGTAATAGCACATCCTTTATAAAAGCAGTAGATAGAAGTTAGCTTTAAAAAGCCCTGAGGTATTCCTTGTGTAAAGTATGTCTGTCTCAGCCAACACTTTGCAGCCTTCTTTGCTTTCATTTTTTTTCTACTCTGGTAATATCAGTGAGGAAAATCCTAACCCAGTGTTTTTATGAAGATGGCTTTGCTTGTGCTCGGGGAACAGGCATACTGTAGGTTTGTTGTGCGACTACTCACACTCCTGTAACTGAGTATCCTGCCACAGCGAGGGGCTGAAGCACTCGTCCACACTGGTGGGTAATTGGGAAAAATGTGCCTGAAAGAACCTTTCCTTCAGGGCTGAGATAATTAAGATTAAATGCTATAGACGAGATGGGGTGCATTTTCTCTTCTCTCCAAGCGTGTGTATGTGTGTGTATATATACACCCTAGTTTCAGACACACTTCAGCTGCTGTTACTATTTGCCAAAGCCATATATCCCTGCAATCACACACATCACACACACACACACACACACACACACACACACACACACACACACAGCCTCTGTTGCTGCACATCCATGGCATCTTCCTATTTGAAATAGTGTATAACTGCTAGCATCCTAAGAATCTGTTTTTGCTAACTAGCTAACTGACTAAAGTAATGAATAATGGGATTTCATTTAGCAAAGACAGATTGAGTTTACACAACACGAATCAGGTATTTAATTTTTTTATATATATTAAATACTCATAAATACACAAATAATGCATTTTATTTATTTCTTCTTCAGGTTTTCCTGGCATCTAAAACACCTAGCAGGCTAATCCTTGCTGATAGAATTAGCTTACATTTCTCACAGGAATTTAAGTGGAATTTCTGTATGTTAAACTGGATTTCAATGATTGTATTCTCAGGGATTCACATTTTCTAACATTTACTATTATATTCATCAATATCCTTAAGTAGGTAGTTAATAATTGCTTAACTTAGTTAGCGTCTGTGTTCACTATAGAAATCTAAAAGGTTTAGCAAAGTCTACCAAGTCATTCTGAAATCTTAACTACTAAGCTTAACTCATCCCTCATGCTCTTGTAAGTCAAATATTTTGACAGAGAAACAGAGACATGAAAGCAGAGAGACGAATCAGACTCCAGGAGAAGTGTCCAGAAGCTGACCATTTTATCGCTTTTAAAGTCAGGTAAGCATTAATAAAAACTGAACAGATTCAGGGAACTACACCAGAGGCACGGGACTACAGTTCCCAATATTAGCCACTGCCGATGACGTGTATGAGAGAGTGTGTCAAGTCAAGTCAAGTCTTCTTTTAACACTGATGGAACACTAGACAGAAAAGAGGATCCAGCAGAGATTATTTAAATGCTATGGAAGATCCAAACTGACCTGTGGATCTACCAGGAGTAGGTGTGGGAGGAATGAGCCGCACCATGGCTGTGGCTCTTTCAGTGAGAAAGGAAAATTGAAGAGGGAGGGTATAGTGGACTGTATTGGTTCTCTAGACTGCTAAGTCCAGAGACAAAAGAGCAGACTCTCCCAATACCAGCAATGGCGGGCCATGGAGGGTCTCATTCCTGTTGAGAATGTCACCCTTCACCATTGCCCCACTGAGAACATTGTTCCTCATTTCAATAGTTTCCCCTCACAAGACCAATAAAATCAATCAATCAATCAATCTATCTATCTATCTATCTATCTATCTATCTATCTATCTATCTATCTATCTATCTATCTATCTATCTATCTATCTATCTATCTCTCTATCTCTCTATCTATCTATCTATCTATACCACCCTATCCTGCTGAAACCAACACAGTGCTCCTCTGTGAACATCTCATGGTCACTTTGAGAACCTTGATACAGTATGCTACTATGCCCTGCTGAAAACATCATTATGTCAACCTGCAGTCCAGAAGGTCAAACTCTGCGTCCTGGTCTATCAAGCTTGGACTCCTCAAGACCTTACTCCTCTTGCTTTACGGTCGCTGGTGCAATTTCCAACCACGTGGAACTATGAAAAAAATGACCAATTAGTTCACCCATTAGTAATCCATCTTCTCGAGGCTTCCCCACAAAAAAAAAAAACAACAACAATTGTTTTATAGAGAGAGATGATGTCTCGTGTGTATAATGTATAAATAAGTATTTTAATTATTATTAACTGCAGCAGAATTAAAGCAGGGCTAGAGCGCTGGACAAGCTATTGTTAAAGAGGAAGATATGGAGGATTATATAAAATCATCAGCCCACCTTGAAACCTCTTCAGATACTTCTCATTGAGGATAAAACCACGCATACTAAACAACCATGTGCGAAAGTGTAGACAAGGTAAATGAAATCGAATGACGCAAATGCAACGAAAAGGGGAGAAAAGCCAACAAAACTCATGCACCGTCTATCATCACTAACCAGATTTCCTCCTAGCCGCCTACAGATAGAAAAAAAAGCAGATGGCCTCTATGACTAAGCAGAGATGAAGCTTTAAAACAGACAAAAAAAATGTTCAAACTTCACAACACAAATGGCAGGGGAGCCGCTCTCAATTAGTCAGATTTGGGGCATGCCAAGTATTTCCTCTCCTATATCTCTTTTTTCATTTAGTTTCAAGGTTATTCGAGGCAGCATTTAGAGCACCTTTTATTCTCTACAGACCCTCGAGTGATTCACATTTCAAAACGAGTATATGATGGGTCTTCAGATTGGACAGAAGTTCACCGGAGTTCATACTGCATTGTTCTGTTGTCTGAGTGATTGCTTTCCATTTCCCTATAACATCAATTCTGGACCTGAGGTTTATACAGAAAATAGTTCCTTTATGAATACACATCTTAAAGACTATCTCCTAAACAGCATAATAGTAAACAATTTGTCTACTTTTTACTAAACTGAATTTGCAGACATGGCTATAAATGTACAGTATACACACGTGGACAAAATTGTTGGTACCCTTCGGTCAATGAAAGAAAAACTCACAATGGTCACAGAAATAACTTTAATCTGACAAAAGTAATAATAAATAAGAATTCTATGAATGTTAACTTATGAAAGTCAGACATTGCTTTTCAACCATGCTTCAACGGAATTATAAAAAAAAAAATGAACTCATGGAACAGGCCTGGACAAAAATGATGGTACCCCTAACTTAATAGTTGCACAACCTTTTGAGGCAATCACTGCAATCAAACGATTCCTGTAACTGTCAATGAGACTTCTGCACCTCTCTGCAGGTATTTTGGCCCACTCCTCATGAGCAAGCTGCTCCAGTTGTTTCCGGTTTGACGGGTGCCTTTTCCAGACAGCATGTTTCAGCTCCTTCCAAAGATGCTCAATAGGATTGAGGGCAGGGCTCATAGAAGGCCACTTTAGAATAGTCCAATGTTTTCCTCTAAGCCATTCTTGGGTGTTTTTAGCTGTGTGTTTTGGGTCATTGTCCTGTTGCAAGACCCATGACCTGTGACTGAGACCCAGCTTTCTGACACTGGCCAGCACATTTCTCTCTAGAATCCCTTGATAGTCTTGAGATTTCATTGTACCCTGCACAGATTCAAGACACCCTGTGCCAGATGCAGCAAAGCAGCCCCAGAACATAACAGAGCCTCCTCCATGTTTCACAGTAGGGACAGTGTTCTTTTCTTGATATGCTTCATTTTTCCATCTGTGAACATAGAGCTGATGTGCCTTGGCAAAAGGTCCATTTTTGTCTCATCTGTCCATAGGACATTCTCCCAGAAGCTTTGTGGCTTGTCAACATGTAGTTTGTCATATTCCAGTCTGGCTTTGTTCTGATTTGTTTTCAACAATGGTGTCCTCCTTGGTCGTCTCCCATGTAGTCCACTTTGGCTCAAACAACGACGGATGGTGCGATCTGACACTGATGTTCCTTGAGCATGAAGTTCACCTTGGATCTCTTTAGACGTCTTTCTGGGCTCTATTGGTATCATTCAGATTATCTGTCTCTTTGATTTGTCATGAATTTTCCTCGTGCGGCCACGTCCAGGGAGGTTGGCTACAGTCCCATGGATCTTAAATTTCTGAATAATATGTGCAACTGTAGTCACAGGAACATCTAGCTGCTTGGAAATGGTCTTATAGCCTTTACATTTAACATGCTTGTCTATAATTTTCTTTCGAATCTCCTGAGACAACTCTTTCCTTCGCTTCCTCTGGTCCATGTTGAGTGTGGTACATACCATGTCACCAAACAACACAGTGACTACCTGGAGCCCTATATATAGGCCACACACCTTGAATTAACATGTCCCTTTGATCACATTATTTTCAGTATTTTATAGGGGTACCATCATTTTTGTCCAGGCCTGTTCCATGAGTTTATTTTTTTTAATAATTCTGTTGAAGCATGGTTGAAAAGCAATGTCTGACTTTCATTGGTTATCATTCATAGAATTTTTTTAATTATTACTTTTGTCAGATTAAAGTTATTTATGTGACCATTGTGAGTTTTTCTTTCATTGACCGAAGGGTTCCAACAATTTTGTCCACGTGTGTAATGTAGTCTAGAAATCTGAAATCCAGGATTTGCCCATAAACTTCTATAGGCTTGCACTCCCTTATGAGTCATAATCTGGTAGAAACCAGAAATAATAAAGTAGTTACCCACAGTGACCAATCCATTATTAAGGTTTTCTTTATCTAAATGCAGACATTACATGTAAAAAAAAAAAAAAAAAAATACTGTATACTGCATACAGTATACAGTGAACAGAGTTTTATATCTGGTCTTTTTTGTTTTTTGTAATTGCCAACAAAGACATTGTTGAAATTTCAGGGTGAAATAAAATGGTTTAAGAACTGCTGTGACGACAAGCCTACAACCAACATATTTATTCATCCACACACTCCACGTTCTGTTGTAATCGTCCCTCTAAAATGCCCCTAAAAGGACTGCTCAGCATCACACCAGGGAGTAAGGAATCCTAAGACAGGCCGAGTAGGGGCCAATCTCTTACCGTCAACCAGTTCCTCAGCATCCACACCTTCAGCCTCAGCCGACCTTGTCTGCCCACTTCATTTAACTTCCTCTGGATATCCATTCTCCTCTCTCCCACAGCCCTTCTCCCTTTCATTAATTTTTTTTTTTCACTTATATGTATCTCCTTGCATCTGTGTATGGCTTGCCCCACTGTGTCAGCGTTCTACCTTAACCAAACATTACCTTGAAGGATAGGGCAAACCCATCAACTTTAGTTCAGATTGACCCTATTCCATAGAGATGGGTTAAAAGGGGAAGTGCATAAATCCCATAGTGGCCACTGTGCAAGTCTCTGGAGGATGTGGTATGATCACGGGTTGCTTCTGTTGGTCAGGTCTAGATTCAGCTACGTTAGGTGGCAAAAAAATTAAGTCAGCTGACGACCTAAATGGCCAGGTTATCACATGAATGACATTTTCTTCCCTGATGGCACAGGCATGTTCCAAGATTTAAATTGTGAAAGAGTGGATGGATTGGCACCCTGTCCATGGTGTACCCCGCCCTTGTGTCCCTAACCCTAAGTCTTCTGGGATAGGCTCCAGACCCCCCGCAACCCTGAATACAGGATTGTGCGGTATAGATGGGCAAAATCATATAGATGATGAGTAAGTGAGCTTGAACTCAAAATAATATTAATTCATTTGTTGCTCTTAGTTTGTTTATAAGTAAGTATACTTACTTATACTTAGTTAATACTTAATTACCAAACCCTACATTATTCCATTACTTTAGCTATTGTATTTTAGCCAAGTCAGTTTCTGGGCAACTAATAAATGGTACACTGTATTTTTGACATAGCCAGTAGGTTAACTAATTAATTAATCATTTGTCCATGCCACTAATATAAGCCAATCAATGAACTTTCAGATGAAAAGTATGACCATAACTATTACAGATATGATTAACTGTTTCTGGGCAACTAATAAATGGTACACTGTATTTTTGACATAGCCAGTAGGTTAACTAATTAATTAATCATTTGTCCATGCCACTAATATAAGCCAAATCAATGAACTTTCAGATGAAAAGTATGACCATAACTATTACAGATATGATTAACTGTTCAGTCACACAGATCCACACAAAGCCAGCTGGAGTGATCGAGATCACACCTTCTAAAACAAACAGTTTCTCCCTGTGCATCTGATGCAGGAATCATCAGAATTTCCGTTTGATCTCGAAAATGTCAGTTTGTCTTCTCGGAGACGAAACAAAAAACCATTCAATGTGCAAAGGACAGAGGAAAATGTCTCGCTTTTCATCCATTCATACACAGGTTGTGTAATATGAATGCCTTTGACGAGTGATCGGTAGGAGAGGATGCTGTGACCCTCAGATGCACAACAGGTGGTCTTCCCGTTGCCCCTGACAACCAACCATGATGAGCCCACATCGGTATATGCACCAAAATTGCAGCCTGTACTTTTCACCCTGACACCTGCAGATATCGGCCCATTAAACTGTACATTACCAGTGATTAGAAACTAATGAAGGCCAGAAATGAGTGCAAAAAGAGGCGATTTTCTGATGATCCTCTTAACACTGATCCACTCACCAGCACATGACCTGCTTTAATAGCTGGCAAACAACTAAAATAGCTGCAAATCAACAGATAAATTAAGAAGTCACATACTGTAAATACTTACATACATCATGGGGAGTGTGAGGGAGAGCATGCTGCAGAAATATAAAACCATGGTAGATGTAAATGCATTTTGGTATTTCTTGTAATCTTACAAGTAAAAGGATTCTGGTTACACTAACTGGTTACACTTGGCCGTACGATCTCATCTGCGCTTTGCCTTCAAGACTCCTGTCTTCCCGAGTCACTGCTGTGCAGATGTGAGTGTGTTGATGCCCCACTTGTGATGTGCACGAAAGAAAAGCAGCATGCAGTAATTCGTTTTTGTTTTTATGGTCCGAGGGCGTACGTGGTGCCGGAACAACTCACAGGAAAGAATAAACAGAAGCATTTGTTTATCTGCCAACAAAATTTGGACCGATACTCTTAAGCGGGTGAACGTTTCTCAAAGAGAATCATTACTCATTACATGAGAAGACATGGATTTATCACTACGAGTATGGAACGGAAACATCCTCAATCACAGACTGAGAAGAAGTTCAAAAGTCAACCATCAGCTGGAAAATTGATGCTTACAAATTTCTGGGCTTCTCATGGATCATTATCAGGAAAAAGGTTCTACAATTAACAGTACTCATTAAAGTGAGATGCTTTAGAGATGCTAGAGCTGAAGACTGAACTTCGGATTTGTGATTGTGCATGACGATGCACGTCCACACACTTCTGCCCACACTGTCGACTTTGTTTTGAGGTGTTAAAGAATCCTCCCTATAGTATGGCTATACAGTAGATCTTGCTCCATTGGACTTTCCCCTGCAAGCAGCCCTACAAGGACAAAGATTCACTTCTGATGAAGAAGTGAAAACAGAGGTGCATCCGTGGCTCAGAGCCACCCCCATTTCTAATGAGGGAATACATAAGCTTGACGTTCAAAGTGTATTGAAAAGCAAGGAGATTATGTCTTTTCTAAAAGTTCATTAAAAGAAATTCTACCGCCAGACTGCGGCAAATTTTTTACTCAACCTTGTACCTGAAAACAATAAAGTAAAGCCAACTGAAACCAATTTTTCCCCTTAAATGTATCTTGTAAATCAGCACAAGTACAGTATACAAAAAAACTAAACTCTAATGAATAACAACATTAACTGGTAATACTACTTAAATCTTTACTGGCTTTGTGTAAGGAATAAAACACTTTATCACTTATTATTTATCCATAACAGAAAATATCAGTGTTTTAAATCCTTGCATACCAATGCAACTTCCTAACCATTTAATGATGCTAATTAAATAAGATACATATATACACACAGAGAGTGAAGTTTTTATGTAATGTAACATCTGTGAAACAAGCTCTCATTTTGTCTTCCTGTTGAAGCTTATCAAGAAACTGCAAAGCCCTGTTACGTCTGACTGTTAAGACGCACTGACACCGGAGACTTTAACATCTGCTGAATGAACACCTCCTCGCAGAAAAAGAACATAAAATTATAAGAAAATTATTTTACACTGTCTGAGCAATCAGAATCAAGAATTAAGCTGTGTAATGGATCTCTGGTAACGTTAAATATCATATCGCTGGATTCCATCTGCCCATTAATCTTTCTTTAAATTCTAAGTCAGGTACAGTCTCTGTCCATTTCTCATTCCTAAGCAGAAGTTCAATTTCTTTTCTCCGTAATTGCTGACCAATGATTGTCCATTAATGCCCCTAAAACTACAATAATGATTCACTAAGTAGGCATTAATTAATAATAAAGTGCTAATGAGAAACAGGATGGAAGCCGGTGCAAGAATGATCCATTACGGGCACCTAAATTCCCAGAACTTTTGTCTAATTAATTAATTAATTACTAAAGAACTCAGCTTGATGCCATTAACTGCCCACATAGAGCTCAGATACAAGCACTAGAACAGAAGGATGATTTGCAGTAAATATTATTTCTTGCACATTAATACATAAAGGTGATAATATCTTCTGGATATTTGTACAGTGATGTACCTGTAAAGGTGCTTTTTAAAGGTAGAGAATGCTAATAATCTTCTACCCATGTTAGCTGTTTTTATGTCATCATCATAAAATATATATATATATATATTTTTTTTTTTTAAACAGCCTGGTCAACTGAAACTGCAATAAAACATTTTTATGTCAGTGTGAAAATCCTGATAAGAGCTGATAATAGGGGAGTGAGTGTGCTGTGGGAAGATGTTGATTTTACAACGGAAAAAAAAAAGAGAGAGAGAAAAATCTGAACATAATCTCAGACTTACTGCCTGGTTTGCCAGAAACATCATTGTGTTGTGTCACTTTCCACAGAATATTCAAAATTGATGTTCTACCTTCTTAGTTTGCAGATGGGAAAAGTAGACAGTTGCAAAATTTTATTTCTCGGACTCCTACTTCTGCAACAGAAGCATTAAGATAGTTAAGATACTAAGTATTTTACATACTAGTATATACAATATACTATAATAGCAAACTTATGGACAAAAGGAATGTTGCGCGGGCCGATGTTGACGCTACGTCATTATCAGAATTTACAGAATTTGTCATTTCCGATGCTGACTGATTCTTTGTTAAGCTTATTGTTCATGATTCTTTCTTTAACTTGGTTGGCTTTGTAATTTTTTTCAACAATTTCTGTTAATATAAACATTTTTTCTTTGTTGTCTTTTGTCTATGGGATTCTCTGCTGCTTTCTCTTCAACTTCATGTTCATACAGAGTCATTGTGAAAATATCAGGTCAAATACAGGCAGAAGAGAAATCTGCAGCGGAGAATCCCAAAGACGAATTTGTTTAATGAACGCGCAGAAATCGCTGAACAAATCACAAATCGTTTGGACAAGACTGGCAGCAAATGATTTCTATTCCCAAACAGTAAATGTTTCTAGGTTAGTTTCTGACTCAGATTCCCAGTTCAGCAAAAACGCTTAGTGAGCGACAATGTGAATTTCACATTCTGGCCATATCGAGGAAGTTCAGACCCATTAGCGACCCATACGTGCTACTGTCAAGAGCTACACTCAGCAGTGAGTACTTTGGGTACAAACTCGCATTTCATTCATTAGAAGCATCTGTTTGAATTAACTGCTGGAAACGGAGGAAACCAACAAGGTTAAGGAAAAATCCACCACACAGAAAAATCCTTTAATTGAAATTTCTTTATTTAGAGATAAAACTGACAGGAAATGAATGTAAAACATATATTTTTGAGTTAGCAACCTTCACACTGTTATCTGTGACTTCCTGTTTACCTGAGGCACAAATATGAGGTGAAAGACGCGGCAAATTCCCTTACCAACCATCAACATGGGGAAGAAAAGAGAACACAAACCAAATAAGGAAGAAATGTGTTGAACTTGATACTGTAAGTCAGGGGATGGTTATAAAAACTGGCACCTCACCTAAAATGACAGTTTGTACTATTACAGTTACATTTACGACATTTGGCAGCCTCCCATATCCAGAATGACTTACTGTACCTATCTTACTCACTGTACTTATCTTATTTATATATTTAAACAGTTGAGCAATGTTTCCCACGGATGTAAAAAAATAAATAAAAATACTGTACTTGCGGTGGTAGCCAGGGGAACAGGACGGCATTACCTGCCAGCGCAAAAAAGTGGTCTACTACATACAACAAACAACAAATACATATGATGTTTAACAGAATATTTTGATTTATTACATATTTTTATTAATTCTACATTTTAGAGATCCAACCTACTAATCCTCCCCTTCATCTACCCATTTGTAAAGAGTAAGACGAAATTGAGTAAAACAAATTGTGCACTGTTTCCCCAAGCAGATAGCCCTTAAAAACCAGAGCATGTTACTCATTCTTGACATTACTATGTTTTACCATTTACATACAGTATAAGGATTAAGGATTGTGCAATATACTGTAAGGTGACATAACCTTTTTGTTTTTCAGCACAACCTAGCCAACATGATGATCTGAATTTCATATAATTCTAACCAAACTATACAAACATGACTCAGCAAAAAAAAAAAAAAAAGTCACTTAGGTAAAGAAATAGCATAAGATTATGTGTTTTATTATAGTTGTTTTATGTTGCTTCTGTTAATCGATCGCGTATGGCATCATTCTTGCGGACAGATTTTTTAAAAAGGGGAAAATATACTTGTGGCAGCCGTCAATATACTTGCGCAGCCCGTCCTAGTACTGCATACTCTAAGTGTGGGAAACACTGGTTGAGGGTTAAGGGCCTTGATCAAGGGTCCAACAGTAGCAGGTTGGGAAGTGCTGAGGGATCATGACCTTCCAAACGGTAGTCCAATGTCCGATTAAACGAAACATCTTACCCAACGAGCTACCCCCTGCCCGTCTGCTGGGGCAATAATAAATCGTTGGATATCAACTAATACTGTGGCTAATTTGCCTGGAAGATAACCCACGGTTATTTTGCCCTTATGTGCAGTGAGCAGAATAGTAAGAGCTCGAAAAATCCCCACTACTGTGGAAGAAAATCATGTCAATCAAAAATAATAAATAAATAAATAAATAAACCTTGCTCCATTCAAAATCAATAGAATAGGTTTTATGTCTGAACTGTCTAGCACTAACAATTTCCAGGATGTCTGTCTGTGAACCTATTTATTTTCTTATCTATGCAAGAGTACAGGGTTGTAAGTCAGCCACGCAGAGCAGAGACAACCAAGCTGAACCACACCCCCCTCTACACACACACATACACCAAGGATAGGTGACTATCCATATCTCTGGTTCATCTATTTCAAGCCATATCTTTTTCCCAGGAAAAGCGATGCATCCATGCACCACTACAGTAAATCACACTTTTTCCAGGATTTGTCTCTAGTTGCATTTAGAATGACTCATATACCTGTTAGCATGATATTTATGTCAGCAACTTTCATGTTTCAATTTTAACAAAATGTCTTGCTTCCTGATCAAACGTTGTCAGTATTCTTTTGCATTGCTATTGGTCTCTCAATGCGGTCATTTACATACACTGTTGTACGCTATTCCAAGGCATTGTTGTCATACTAATCTTGATATTTGATTCAAAGAGAAATAAGAGGTATTGGTTTATTGTTTAAGTATTGAGCCGCCAGAGTGCTAGGTTTAAAATGAGGGAAGAATTGCTTGCACCTCGATACACTTACCAGCTGGCTTTGGCATGCCGAGATACACGCACACACAGCACACGTACACACAGCATGATCTATCTGAATGTTGTCACACAGTACACATAGACACACAGCACGCATGATCTGATTGACTGTTGTCACACAGTATACATACACATAGCACGCATGATCTGTCTGAATGTTGTCTAAATGTTGAGAGTTTAAGTTTTGAGCCAAATGCCTTATGTCACGTACATCTTTCACATCAAAGAACTACGGTAATTAACACGTTCTTGCGAAATGGGAAATTTAACAGCGTATAGCAGAAGTAGAATTAAACCCAACAAGCATCTTTCCAGAACAATCACGATTTAGGTTAGTCAAGAGATTCTGGTTAGACGAGCAATTTTGCAACAGGACTCTATTAGCTGTTAAGTTTCAGGACCTCTACTATACTAATAAAGAGTACTAGTTAGGGCCAAGACTTTATAAGTTGCAAATAGAAATTGGGGAAACAATTGTTACAGTTATAAATCATGACTCTTTTTTTGTGGCAATTAATGTATCGCCACACTGTCTCCAAAATCCAATATTTTTTTACCATTACAATAGACATGCACCGGAATTGCCCGGTTTTCAGCATGATCAGCCACGCCCGATTAGCCTCAGATACTGTATATCTGATTCTGTGCCAAGTGCACGAGCTTCTGAGTGGTGCGACAGAAACACGTTTGTATTGCGTAAAAACCACCGCAAGCACAAATTAGCCTCAAAAATCACATCCATTATAAGCCATATGCGCTCGCATGACTGCAACTGCTCAACAGTCGTCCATTATCAAGTTGAGTTTTGACACTTTGGAGGCAAACCCAAAATTTGAGATGGTAAAAAAACATTTTTTTTTATAATCCTACAGGTGGTACACTCTAAGTTGTTCGCACGTTGACATTTTGTATGCGTAGGAGTGTATTATTTGCTGGTGTGAAATAATAATTATGGAATGTTATAAGGAATGGGCTACATCTGAGCACTCATACTCACGTCAGTTAGGAAGCTGCTAAAGGATGCTGAGGTATAAAACTTTCTAGTTATAACACCTTTAGATTTTTTAAGTCTTAAAATTAACAAAGTTGGGGGAAAAGTGTTTTTTGAATCAGGGATATTTTATAAAATCGTGATATCAAACAAATTAACATTCGAGTTAGGAATTTCCGCGGATATGAACGGACCGCTACAGTTCTACAGTACTTCCGGTTCAATCAACGAAGCAGCTCACGTGTTGTGCAAACAAAAAACAGACACTGCAGTGGACCAGATACCAATATTTATAATTATAATCAATATTTTCAGAAATGAGTCTCACCGGTTTTAATAAATCAGTCTGGAAGCACGATGAAATAAAAAAAATTGTTGTCCTATAAGGCAGTTCTGAAGGTGAATAATCCTAAGTCCAGAGTTCACAGTCCAAGGAAGTGGAAAACAGGTCTGAGACAAAATCCCCTTGCAATTTAAAGGCGCAGAGACAACACTCAGGACTGAGTGAAATTAATTTCCTTAGGCGCGATTGCGGTTTTTGACTGCATGATGGCAGTGTGGGGAAAGGAGGCAGATTTTGTCAAGTGGATTTACATATTTTTACATTGTATATTCGTGTCAAAAAGCGTATAAGACTCACTTTGCCAGACTTAAGAACAAATCAGGCTTATGAACAAGCTTCGAGAACGGAACACGAGAATAGTATACAGAATCACAACATTAATCGAATCAGCACCTATGTACTGTAGCGTTATAATATCATATAAGGTGGTGACTGGAGTTACTACTATAAATGCAATATTGTACATAAGCAGTTAAAATCAAACAAATGTTTCCATTGCTTAATTAGTTTTCAGAAAGTAATAAGAAGCCAAACGTTTGCACACACATTGTTTTTCTGTGTGCCCCTGTTTTCTGCTTGAGTCAGTAGTGCCAGTGTTCCTTGGGAAAACTCTGACAAGGCTCTTACAGAGAGCTTTAAATCCAATAACATGGGCTTAGATTCTAATACTAAAGGGATCATGTTCAGGGTACAGCAAGGACATACACTCAGTTCCAGAATTATTGGTATTTTGGGTAAAGAAAATTTGTTTATTAAAAAATTGTCCTCCCAAATACTAAAAATAATAATAATAAAATACAGACTGAGGCATTACAGAATGCTGAGCGTACTCATCAAAATGGAATCTCCCCACATCATCCCAGTCTCTTGTGGACAGTCCTTTTAAGGTCAGCAACAGGTTTTTAATATGGTATAGGTGGGGAGACTAGAGTGACCATACCAGCATGCAAAAAGCTCGAGCCTTACTCTGTAGAGAGTAAAAAGACTAAAACACTACTTACTAATGTGTAGACAAAATGAAATGAAATGCAAAAAATGTAAAAGCAAAATAAAAAATGTAAAAAGAAAAAAAAAACACATTTAACAGGGTACATGTACTGTATAGAACACATCTTCAGAAGAGCAGGGTAGAGTCCTTGCCTAGACCACACGGTTTCTCTGTGGACCCTTAACTCCTCTGAGATCATCTTTAATTGAGAGCACGACAGACAGGGCCTTGATGAGATTCATCCTGACTGATTCAAAACATGCCAGGAGCAACACAGACATGCTGGAGGCAGTCATGCAAATAAGACTCACAGACATACTGTAAAACATGGCAGTACAGGAAAGAGTTGCTGAGCACGTATGAACGTCTGGAAAGTACGTAAGGTCCGAATCCGCAGTTGAGAAGGGTGAAAAAAGGTTGTGTTGCTGATTAGCTTAATCTCACACTGAATGAAAATGGGAATGAAAATGACACTGATGATATCAAACACACCTTGAGTGTTAAGAGCTGGAAGGCTCTATTTTTGTCTCTGCTGACCATAGAGCCCAGGCCTCGTAGCATCTAAAGACCTCCCGGTGCTTAGATGAAAAAAAATGCTTTCCTCTGGTATACATTACAAACAATATACCGGCAGAGTCTAATTATAGACTGGTCACAGTAGAGTGCACTGTGAAAACCAGGGTTACAGAATTAAAATTTAACAGCATTCAGATCTCGCTCTATATATGCAGTCATTGTAAGTCTGTTACATTCTACAGTACTGTAAATACATTAAACATGTGGACAATTTGTGCCTTTGATGTGTATGTGTCTCTTCCGCACGTGCTGTCTATTCAGGGTAAAATATCACGGTAATTGGCTCTGTTGAGTGACCCGTATAGCCACGCCCACCCCAAGGGAAAAAGCGCTAGATTACTGGTATATTAATTACTCTAATTTATCAGAAGACCATTTAGTGATGTTTACTGTAAAAGGTTACAATACACCTGTTTTCTTTTCCAGTCTGACAAGTTCTGTTTGTTTTTAAAGAATGCTATTTTTTTAATATATATAGTCTTTACCTGATGTATTTCATTTCTCATTTAATTTTGGGTTTTATTTCCTTCCTGTATTGTAAATTTCCTTAAATTCATATACATCCTAAACACTCAAATGAACCCAATATAAATGCTTTTGTGCTTTTTTTCCCCCAAAAAATTGTAAGTGCAGTCAGTTTTTTTTTCTTTCATTTAAATAAAGTTTAAAAAAATATGATTTTATATTCTTAGAACAAATATTTACACCTCATAAATTTATCTTTTTTAAGTTTGACAACGGGCAGCACGGTGGTGTAGTGGTTAGCACTGTCGCCTTGCAATTCCAGGGTCTGGGTTCGATTCCCGACCAGGCTTGATTTCTGTCTCTGTGTGCATGGAGTTTGCATGTTCCTCCTGTGCTTGGTGGGTTTTCTCCGGGTGCTCCGGTTTCTTCTCACAGTCCAAAGACATACAGTGGAACCTCGGATTGCGAGTAACGCGGTTTACGAGTGTTCCGCAAGACGAGCAAAGATTTTTTAATAAATTTTGATTTGAAAAACAAGCAAGTCTTGGTTTACAAGTGCCGAGTATCATGTATCACACATGCGCCTCTTATTTTGACACCGAGCGTCACTCTTGCGCTGAGGAATTGTGTGTAATCGTCTCCCCTGCTGGGTCTTAGTGCTCGTCTCTTGTATGATCAACATCTCCCTCTCTGTTTCAGCGTCTCCTATGTGTGTGTGCGCGTAATTTGACACCGACACACGCACACACACTCTCTCACCTTTTCACCCCCTCCTCCCCGGCTTCACAAACACACAGAAACTCAAATTCATTTGTTTTGTTTTTTTACTTTACCGCAGTGATTCCTTTAGTATGCGCCAACATGTCAGAGAGATTTATTTTTGCTTAGTCTTTCTGCTGTGTTTGTGTGTGCGTTAAACTTAAAAGTTGTGAAACTTAAAAAGTGATTCCGTTAGTATGCTCTCATGCCAGTGTCAGAGTGAGATTTCTTTTTTTCAGTGTTTCCGTTGTGTGTCTGTTTGTTGTGAAACTTAAAAAGTGAAATGGGGAGAGGGAGGAGGAGTGTTGCTGTGTAAAACGAGGCGAGGGAAGGAAATAATTCCACACACACACACACACACACACGGAAACACTTACCTGTTAGGATTTATTTGAACTTTTTTTTAAAGGTAAAGTGCAGGTTAATTTGTTTTATTTTCACTTTATAGATTGTATTAATTATTTTTATGTATTTATTTTTTGGGGCTGTGGAACGAATAATTTGAGTTTTCATTATTTCTTATGGGAAAATGATGATCTGGTTTACGAGTGTTTTGGAACACGAGCCCACTTCCGGACAAATTATGCTCGTAATCCAAGGTTCCACTGTACTGTAATAGGCTAACTGCCATTCCCTAATTGCCCATAGTGTGCGAATGAGTGTGTGTATGTGTGTGTGCCTTGTGATGGATTGGCACCCTGTCCAGGCTGTACCCCGTCTCGTGCCCTAAGCCTCCTGAGATAGGCTCCAGGCCCCCGCGACCCTGAATACAGGATAAAGCGGTATAGATGATGGGTGAGTGAGAGTGAGCAAGTTTGACAAGTTTTAAATTTAAATATAATTTATTAAGGTTACAAATCATTGTGGCAAGTTATTGTTAAGATTTGAATTTCCTAAATATGTTTACTTTGATTAAAGGTTTTTATTAATGCAATTAACCACAAAGGTGGAAGGGTGCCAATATTTTTAGAGCTGACAGATACAGTAGATAGATAGATAGATCTTTTTTATCCAGACAACAAAGGTTCATATCAGCACCAAACAACATAAAAAATAAATAAATCAGGCATTTCTTCCAAAGAAATCTACATTGTATCACTGACTGTAACCCGCTATGAGGAAAGCCTATGAAGGGGTCTAGTTAATTAATCTCTCAGCATACAGCGCTTGTGCTAAATGAGTGTGAGGTAGGGGTAATTAGGGGTATGTGTGTGTATCTGCGGCAAACGGTATACAACTGTAAAAAGATACTACAAGATGCTACCCACACCGTCCAAAATCAGATCAGGCATGCTGCCCACACAGGATGTGCTTTCCGGGCAGTTTTTTTTTTCGGCCGTTATATAATTATGCCATGTCATTTTATTAAAAAGAAAAAAAAAAGTGGATGCGCATTTGGAATATTGAGCTAGCAGGAGAGTAAAACTGAGTAAAACTCACCTCACACTGAAGGCATCTGGTTCTACCTCGTCACTCTAGAAGGGATGAACACCTGAGAACATGAGAACATCACACACCCGATTAGAGCCACACAGTACAGCCGGGTCTTGCTCAAGCAATGATTCCACGAACTATGTGGTGCTATGTCTTACTGTGAAGTTACCATATTATTAATAGTACCACAAAAGAAAATGCAGGCTATGCTCTCGACTTGTATCTGCAGTGCACTGCTGCAACATGATTGGCTGACTGGATATTTGCATGACTGCAGAAGTGTCCAGATGTGCTATAAATAAGCGATATCGCAGAGTGAAGTGAAACGTCCCAGTGTTGTTACAGTAAATATGAGCACTCATGGAACGTCTCGTTCTAAAAGTTGCACACGAGTAGTGAGTGTATAGGATCTAATACGACAGAAACTAATTCTTTACGATTGTGTATGTGTATTGTATTTTATTCCACAATTA